>JANIEX010001315.1:0-10349 GCA_027627405.1 Leucocoprinus birnbaumii | reverse complement strand
TACTTCTTGCCCTGACCCGACCGATCGACACCATCCCAGCGCTTCGCTTGAGCATCAAGTCCCTTCTTGATGGCGTCCTGATGCGTTCCTGCGAAAGCGGAGAAGACAAGTTGGCCTGCGTAAGGGTAACGAGTAGGTACCGCCATTTCATTGCATTTGCAGACAAGTTCGACAATTTCAGGAAGGTTGGAAAAATCGAGATTGGGCGAGATTCCTTGCGAATACATGTTCAGGGCGAGGCTGATTAAATCAACGTTCCCCGTGCGTTCGCCGTTTCCAAGAAGACAACCTTCAATGCGTTCGCCACCAGCCAGAAGCGCAAGCTCGGCTGCGGCGACGGCGGTTCCTGATATATAGATAAGTCTCTTCTTCTTCGTTTTAGATGCATCTGACACACCTCGATCGTTATGAGGGTGAATACTCAAAACAACGCTGTCGCGGTTTTTGATGTTGTTGTGGAAATATTCAACCTATCGAATGTCAGCTCGAGTTCGAGACAGGGAGTGAAAATGCACCAACCATNTCAGCATANTGATTACTCGGNCCGCATTCCACAGTTGCAGCGAGNTTATACATGATAGGGTCTTCAGGCGTTGCCTTTCCCCACTCATCATAGACTTTATTTCCNAGTTCGATGGCGAACTCGGGTTCAGTCTGAGAAAATGTCTCGAGNCAGTACAATAAAGTGTAGTGCGTTCCTGCAACTGTATCGTGANNGAAGNATAATATACGAGCGAANGAGACTGACCTGAACGAGCGTANTCTTCNTCAGTCAATTTCTTCATCAGGCGAACGGCATTGAGTGTAAGATCTATGGTTTGTTCCCTNGTATTCCTGAAGACGACTTCTCGGAAGACAGGGGAGACCGCATTATAAAGATGGATGATAGCCCTTTTGCAACCAGCTAGTGATTTGATGGAGCGCTCGATGAGGTCAGGTCGAGCAGGAGTAATGATCTATNGAAAGTTTCATATGGGAAGNTGTAAGATAATGAGATCCAGTTATACCTGTAGGGCAACGTCATCTGGAACCTCTCCATTCTCGATGATGGACCGGCAAAACTGGTACTCTTGATCAGATGCAGACGGATAGGCAACTTCAATTTCCTTGAACCCNATTTTGACGAGCATCCTGTGGAGACGACGCGTTAGCAAGCGTGCCAAAANCTCGTGAGGACCAAGCTCCACCTGAAGAGTTCTAGCTTTGTCGCATTGCTCATTGGATTAACGAGGGCTTGNTTACCATCCCGTAAATCTGTAGAAAGCCATCGAGGAGCAGCCTTGGTCCTCTGAGTGGGCCATTTCCGGACATAACCCGGTGGAAATGGTACATCAGGGTAGGGGAGATACTTCACAGANGGGTCAGGCCTATTAGGCANATCAGGAATCTTAATCGAGGTGATATGAAGCTTTGGACTCACAGCATAGGCATCTTGCACAGTNAATCGATGAATGAAGACNGAGGACTTGAGATCAACTTTAGCTTGTACGTTNTGAAGGGGTATCTCTGGAACTATTGGGCTTTATATATGTGTGAGTGGCTGGGAGATGATCTTTTCCTATGGCCCTCACGATGTAGACCTCTTTGGAAATCTTTGAGAGGTGTGATACTGNAGTGAATTTAGAATCCTATGAGGAAGTGGCAAAAGAAGGACATTCGGAGATGNTNTGTCATGCAGTGCGGCCGTCAGTACGTATCTTGAGCTCCTTACAGAGGCGTGTGACGAGCACAACCGCAATTGCTTCGAATCTGAGACTAACGAGCTTGGAGCACATGAGTATTATCCCTCGGCCAGATATTGAGATGCCATCTAAGAAAAATGTATGGACATCGATGATAGAAATGCCAAGAGACTTGTCAGACAGATGGGAAAAGAAGGTATCTCCCACTCAGATATAAGCCAAGATGTAGCCGGGATTGTGTGCTCTTTCCCAACTACTATCCTAGACGACGCCTGAAGACATGAACCGAGNTGGTTATGTCAGCTACGTTCCATTCTCGAGACATTCACTCGCGCACCGAGCAGTCTGAAANNATACCCAGATCGAGGGTACTATTTTGAATCAGATCTGCAGAAGCTGGAAAATCGTCCCCGAAACCGTGAGGATTGACTAGGTGAACATTGTAGGAAAGTATTTCCACAGGCGACATNTGGGGTATTTATATCGGCCAATGGCTGGTGAACGATGATAGGATGATAGGCGAACCCTATCACAAGAGGNATTGCACCAAGAGCCCNTGCGTTGCTGGATTTCGAATGTAGTCCTTGTGTGAGAAACTTGGTCTAAATTGTGGGAAATACGAAGNTATGCATCACNTCCGCAGGCTGNCAGTATTTTATGAGCCATCGCCCAGTTTATTGCGGCGAAGNGGAAGGGGACGAAACAGGAAGTCGAATNCCNTTGGGCGGCAGTTNCCACCCTCGGGGGACNATCTTCTCACGATTCANAATGTGGCTCTNAGTTCTTAATCAGGTTCATCGTAGAGCCATTGTTCCTCACCACCCAGATGATGGGAAATATCTTGCGTATCGAGCCTTCAGCCGCTGTGAGGCTGGTACCTTGCCAAAGCTTGTCTCGGCCTGATGTCATAAACTNGCTGGCGGCACATACANCAATCACACGAGTCNTAGAAAACCGAACGAACTGTTTCTCTGGTGCGGCTTGCAACNGCTATTTTCAAAATGAGCAGTTTTCCNACACGGATGCCTCANTTCAACCTACTAATCGGACNTACATCGTACGATGCGCAGTNAAACTTCGGAGCCTGCTCTTTGCATCAGCTTGGGCGTANAGGATACCACACTAGNTGAACCGAAATACGATCNTTGATTCGGACTCTTCTTCCGACGATTCTAGGCAAAGAGCCGNAGTATATGAGGGCAGTCGTATGCCTTTGACCNTCCTGCTTTCTCTTCGGCTATATCTCCGGTATTCGCTATACCTNCCACACGAACATGGNAAATTCGCNAAAGTCATTGAGNACACCCTCGCCCATTTTCTCAGAGAATACCTCAGGTACAGTCAATANAGCCTACTCNTATANAAGCTAATTCGCTGTCCTGACAGCTCAAAGCGGCTGCAGAGGGTCTTGCGCAAGCAGCTCGGAAGATGGATTGCGCNTTTCGAAGCTTNCCGGTACTAATNCGTCATTATCCCAAGAGGAGAAGCCTGANCTCTTTCTTGTCAATTGGAATGGACGCGACGATCCNGATAACCCTCGTAATTGGTCCAATCGCCGGCGCTGGACTGTGACATTAGTCGTCAGCTTGTTCACTTTNATCAGGTGCTTATGCTCATCTGAATAATAATGAGTCGGAGGCTCACTGGTTGTAATATGCAACCACTTTCAGNCCTGTAGGATCCTCAATATCTTCGCCGGCCNTACCNCANATCTCTCGTGNTCTTGACATTCCACCTGGCTCTGTTCTAGAGAATATGACANTGTCAATTTTCNTTTTGGCTTATGCTCTCGGAGTGAGTTTAGTTTNCGCCATACCTCAACGAGTGGATAATAANCCCATGGTATAGCCTCTGATCTGGGGACCTCTTTCAGAACTCTTTGGACGACTGGTCATTCTTCAGNTNTCAAATATCTGGTTTCTCTGTGTGTTACGGATTCTNTTTNTAATGCATATCAACTGATCCACACAATGATACAGTTTTCAACACTCTTTGTCCTATTGCCAAGACTCCAACACAAATGCTTGTTTTTCGGTTNCTTGCAGGNTTTGGAGGTGCAGCTCCACANTCACTCGGCGGGGGAGTTGTCGGNGACCTCTGGTCACCAGAAGANCGAGGCATGGCTATGAGCGTGTATTCTCTTGCACCACTCGTGGGACCCTCCACGGGGCCTTTGGTCGGTGGCTGGATAGCGGAGCGNGTCCCGTGGAANTGGGTTTTTTGGAGCGTGAGCATCGCAGATGGNCTCCTACAGATTGCTGGCTTCGTATGTCCGCANATTCGAGAACAGNCAATGTGCTAATTCTACAGCCATAGATATTCATCCGCGAAACTTATGCTCCGGAACTTCTGAAAAGAAGAGCTAAGCGATTACGAAAANAAAGCGGAGATGTCAGGTATAGATCTCCTTTCGAGCGCCCAGATCGACACTGGACTGCAGTTATGGCTCGTGGAATGATCAAACCCATAGTCTTCCTCTTCACGGAGCCAATCGTACAAGTATTCGCNCTATACATGGCCNTNTTGTATGGTGTGCTGTACCTGACCATGACTAGTACGTGACCTGCCCCCCTTATGACNCTTCCGTCAGAATAACCGTNTTGCAAAGGCTTTGTCAAAGTTTACACCGATCAGTATGGAGAAACTACGGGGATTGCTGGTGTTCACTATCTCGCGGTGGCCCTTGGTTCTACAGGNANGTTACCATATACTTTCGTCGCAAGCGGGGATGATTCACTTTTACAAAATCAGTCGGTGGGCAAGTCGGAGCAAGAGCACTCAATATCATATACAGGAAGCTAAAGGCTCGCAATGGCNGTGTAGGTACACCAGANATGAGGTACGTATNNCCACTCGTTTGACCCGCAGCGAATCCGACCTANATCTCATAAGGCTTCCCTTACTGATGGTTTCTGCGACAACTCTTCCGATCGGCTTAGTAATCTATGGATGGACTGCTAATTCTCGAGTCTTCTGGTTACTNCCCGGTATCGTTCACATACATATTTCGGTCGAGCATGGAGCTCAGTCTACCCTCGTCACTCTAGACCTTGGTGTCTTTATTTATTCGATCGGCATAGGTGAGGCCTGATGAGGATCCAGACGATTTAGCAACTNCTTACAACGATGATCAGGTGGAAACTGGACATGTATACAAACGTACCTTGTGCGTCACNNGGTCAGATGGCTGTGGAGGATACCGTGCTCACAGACGAGGTCATAGGTTGATAATTATGCTCTATATGCGGCCAGTGCGATTTCTGGAGTATCCTCNTTCCGTTCCTTCGCAGGTTTTGGTTTCCCATTGTTTGCGGACAAGATGTACGCGCGGCTGGGAGATGGTGGGTCGCTGACGTAGTTCCGCTTCTCTTCTCTCACTAAGTTTTGTTTAGGTTGGGGCAATTCAATCCTGGCTCTTATCTGCCTAGTGATAGGATGTCCCTCCCCTTTCATCTTCTATAGATACGGACCTAAACTGCGTGAATGGAGTAGNGCCGCATCTGTCGAGAAATCTTAGNGNANCGCAAGCAATAGATGGGTACATGTGCANGAGGAAGTCTGTGTGGGTATTTTATTCCGATTTCAAGAGAAATAACCACCGACGGCCGCCATTTCCATGGAATAGGTTCGCAAGTTCTTGCGAGTGCGAACTTTNGGTTCNATTCTATTTGACCCAGTGCCGTATCTCTGGGTCATATCTACGAGCCAAAGGCCCGAGTATCACTGATCGNGATACTTCATGATCTAGAGAATAGCTTAAATCATGCCAGTTGCATCNCTTCAAAATTCTCGTAGCCTAATTACCTCTTCTTCAANGTTTTGTATTGCNAGTCAATCACAATTGTATATATCCGAGTACCTCTGAGCCTGAGTTGTCTTACCCATACAGCAGTCCCGGCTTATTATCTTTCCTACCTCTTGACTTACATGCTNGTAGCNCGTCAATACCTCCGTAATCGGGGACATTGTGNCCATGTGGGTGAGTCCAACACCGCTNTGCCACGAGAGACCTTTTGTTTACTTTCCCGAAGCCGTACATGAATTTAGTGCGAGCTGTTAAAGANATCGCTCGCAGCTCTCAGTCAAGGAGGTTCAGGTTCNTGTGNCATCGTACGAGAATAGAGTTTCTACATCAGAAAAAATCACCTATCGTAGGNGTACCACCACCACGTTCGCGACTAGTAAGCCACCAAATCCGTGGCCAATCGGCCTCTACAAAGAACCTTATGCCATATTCATCAATCATAAGATTTTTATTCTGAAACACTGGTCTCTCTTGTTATGCTATTCAAGTGTTGTCTCGTTTCTCAAGAATTGACAAGCAAGAGAAATCATNCNTCTGATTTCGTTTTTTTGGCGTACAACTTCAAAAACCATTCAACAGCTCTATCAGAGCCCACGGGAAGGCATGGGAATCTTATNCCCTGGATNGATTTCATTTATATTTTTGGATTTGCTGCAGTCCGACAATTTTGCCCAATGTGAACAATAATNACTGTTTCGGTGGCACAGGGGCGCTCGGGCCCTTTTAACTCGAAGATGCGGAACGGATGGGATCCCGTTGCGGTGGTACGGCAAGGTGAACCGATGTCAGAGTCTGATCTAGCGATTGCCATAAATGACCTGAATCGTATCATCAATACCGCTGATACAGGACAGATAGCTTGGAGAACTGGAGAATCAACTGAAAGTTGAGGTCATTACATGCAGATAAGCATTCTTGATGAACGCTGAGCTCCGAGACTTCTGATCCAATTCATGATTGCCACAAGTAATAAAATACATTAAGCCCTCTGATATCCCAAAAGAAAGAAAGTAAAACCAAAATTTGTAGGTAATCGTAAAGGTTGCCAAAGCACCGTGACATGACGGTCCCCTTGGCTCAATCAACCGCGAGATCGCTTCCTGGGAGGGCCCCATGCCATGTTGTCGTCGTCTAACATCTCTGCCTGTTGAACGTCCTTGAGACCAGTACTAGAGTGCAGAGCAAACTACTTACTACGAGAGGAACAGGGACCAGCTTCGTAGACATTACTGACGGTGCCTTTACCGACGATGTGATGGATTTACTGTCAATGGAACTCTGAATCGATTCAAGAGATTGCGTAAGGTGAGAAAATGAAGATTAACTTTAGTGGAACGCACCGTATCGCTGGGCCATTTTGGTAGTTTGATGTGGAAGACTTTGTACTTTGACGCCTTGACCTCGGTTTCCAGCACCTTGTGCATTTTTAACTACAAGCTAGAAGTTCATGGTCAGTCGTGGAAGAGCCGAGAACACGGTGTAGCATTGCCTACTTATTAGATAGCTTCCTCGGCGAACGCGAAAGTGAAAGTATTCTCAGGGGGGATGCTGAGATTGGCTGCGCAGTTAAATGCTCCAATTGTTCTCAGGTTTTATAGCAACACAATATGGGCGGCAAAAACCGATCACGCCGCAAGTTGAAGCCTGAGAACGCAGCGTGTCAAATAGTCTCGGCGTCCGTTCATTGTTAGAAGACTCGATTTCCACAAATTACGGTCGTTTATTGGTGGCAACTGCTTGCGTCCTGAGCACAGAGGTCAAGTCGAGACATCGAATTCGAATTACGCGGGTCTATGGAGCAATCAAGAGCAACTTCAGGATCCGATTGCTACTCCGACCCGGCTAGTTGACTGGCTGTCAGGAACAAGCCGCTTCGGCACGCTGCATCACTCTTAAATTCCTGACACCTTAGTAGTTAATAGAATGGAGGCACAGCTGGGGTTTCCCGTTTTCACAGGTGCTTGACGGCTGACAGATAAGGTACGTTAGGCAGTATGATAATCGGGCACTAACAATAACTCCACGCTTGGTCGCGCTCTCATTCTACGAGCAGTCGAGTTTAGTATTGACAACCGAAATGTCAAAACGATCAAGAGAAGTGCTTCAATGGAGAAGAGAAGGCTTTTACTTCAGCAAGCCGAATCATTTCAACCAGTCTCCAGACTGCTGGTACAAGCTGTGCCCAGATTCAATGATGTTCTGAGAAGGCTTTGCCTGAAATGTCGATATCTTATCGCATCGTTTATCTCGTGAAAGTTGCGGTGACCCCCAATTGTGGTCGTGATAGTTGGCTGCATGAATCGACGAGTTCTTCCGATAGATCAATCGCCAGGCTAGCGCCCCATAAGATATGAGGCACTTGATTCTCATGCACCTCGCGGAAGGCACAGAAAACACCCTTTCACCTGCTCTTTGCAAAGGTTTCAAGCCATATCATATGCTCCGAGCATTTCAAGAGATAAGCCTGGCTCAGTGGTGCTTTTCTTCAATGTATCGGAGACAGAATCGAAGCGAACCCCTCAGGCTACGATGAATAGATCTACAATCGCAGATCTTGCACTCATCGGCATGTTAAGCACTATATTCGAGTTGATACACTAGCGGGTTTTGCAAGGCAGGCAATTTTTGACATTATCTTTATGAAAGAGTCCGGCTCAGGAGGGCGGAAATCAAACCCGAGCTTTTTCAATGAGTGCCACTATTCGCAGTGGTGTCCAGAAATGCTATGGTGCGTTTAACAAGATCCAAGGGATGATTGGTTTGACCCTGGGCCTTGCCTGCACTAAACCGTTAGACATAAAGAGGGAACGTTTAGCTCATAGGGATCACTCAAAACGTGCACGGATTATCCTGAAGATTTCGTTCTTAGATATACTCGACTTGAAGGATCATCCAGATCGTCCAGCTCATCTAATTCATCTGGCTCATAAAGAAAGGGACTTCCCGCCCCGTAGCCATGAGCGATATGAATGATCTGGGTCATGACTTCCCCGGGCCGTGGGCACCTCTATTCATATTACCTCCTCGTATACCTGTGGCGTCTAGTCGATCCAGCTGATCTAGATCATCCAAATCATGTACGAGGTGACGCCTAGTTGACCTGGATCATCCAGATCATCCGGATCATGGACAAACTCCCTCTCAGCCGCAGGTCAATGACCTGGTCGGATTAGGATATCGTCGTAAACCACGTGCAACGTTCAGGACCCTGTGTCCTCTGCTTATGTATGAGTGATAGAATGAAGAATCCACTGCGTGTATAAAATTATCAGTCGGCATTTGATAACTATAGATATTGGCCATCGGTTCTCTTATTGGTTGACTGAGAATGATAGAAATCATATGCCTCTATTAGCAACAAAGAGACACAACCGGCACTTGTTCTCGAGCTGCATTTGTGGCGTGGGAGATAGAGGCAGCGATGATTATATTTATATGCTCATCATTGGGTATCTGGATCATGAATGCACGTCAATACCGTACTCTAATACATTCCAACTCATCATCCAAGTCCTCTGACTAAACTCTTTGTTTTTCTTTTTTCTATCGCCTCTGACAGCAATCCTTTCTCTAGAAACTTGCGATACTTGCTCTGCTCACTCCACAAGCCTTCTTACAGGCTCACACGAACTTGATTATGTGGAAACTAACGATACTTGTTGTGGAGAGCCCCCTCCCACTCCACGTGCTGCTCGACTGGACCATGCCTTATATGCTAGGTAGAATCGCTTGTTTATTTTTTGTACCCAACTTTCTCTGAGTTTGCTCCAAAAATTCCAGCCGCCTGCGAAAGCGTCTAATAATAGCGAGTTTTATTTATAACACCAGCTCTACCTACAAAGTGCGTATTGGCTTCGGTTTTGAGGCCTCATGCTATTCAAACAGAAACAAAGACAGGCAATAAAGCGTCACCTGCTCAATTACATTCATTTTGATCTTATAGAGAATGACAGACTCCATGCAATACAGGCGAAGTCTTTCAGCTTCTGCATTCTTCCATCTTCGTTGTGACATCAGAAGGCATTATTCAGGAGTGGAGTATGCCGGAAAATAAAGCAACGAGCGACGGACTTGGACCATTTCTTTGTGTTGCCCAAGTAACGGTACTGTCGCTCCCTCTCACGAAGTTCGCATTTCAGTCCCAGAATGCTATCCAATTGCATCTCTGTCAGTATTCCAGTCCAATCCAAATCTTCAAGTTTTCGACGATCCCGCCTGCCGCGCCCCGGAGTTCACAGTCTAGTTTTTCCGCATCTCTCACCTTGCCACCAGACAATCGGTATCTCATCGACGTGTATGAATTCGCAAATGTGACTCGTGGTTTCGAAGTTTCGAGAACAGAAAAGTAGCTAGGAGAGGAGAGGGATGAAGCGACGAGGTATTTAAGCTTGAGATATGTTTTGTTGAAAGACCTAAGATTTCAACAGTCGTCAGTTGGACCATGAAGCTTGCCGTATCTACTCTGCTTCTCGCTCTCTTGCAAAGCCACAGCGCCTTCTCCGCTGTGGTGAAACGAGAGACAAAGCAAGTCGAGTTAGACATCGTCAATACTCAACTTGCTCCCGATGGCTTCATGCGCAGTAAGTTTTCCGTCTGCAATGCTAAAATATACCTTAACATCGGTTTCTTCAGGCATGATTACGGCCAACGGGCAGTATCCAGGCCCCCTCATTACTGCCAACAAAGGCGATACTCTTGAAGTCACCTTGAACAACAAACTAGTACGGTTCAGAGGATATACTGATTCATATTTCCTTTCACTGATTCGTTGTATGGTTTAGGCTGATCCTACCATGAGGCGTAGTACTAGTTTGGTAAGACCATCTCTTTGTATGGTAAATCAGATTGATCGGCTAACACGG
>JANIEX010001314.1:0-10372 GCA_027627405.1 Leucocoprinus birnbaumii | reverse complement strand
TCAAGCAACATATAGGTGGATCGGGCGGTCTCTGAAATTGTAAAGCGATAGCACGAAATGGATCGTTGAACGAAGTCGGTTCACTCGCGGCCGGAACGATCCATGTCAGTAGAAGTAGAACTATGACCGGCGAAAGGGTATTCTGTAGCCTGGCCCAAGATGTTTTCTTGAACATCAGACAACGCCGATGCTGCTGCCAGTATCAGGGTGGGTAAAAGAGCACACAAAGTGCGAGAACCTGAGTGGTGAGTGGTGCAAGACGAAAGGCTTTCCACGTATTGATCGCTCCCCATAACGTAGCCCCTACGAAGAACTATTTTTGGAAGCTCAGGTACGTGTTGGCACACGTGGATCGTATCGCGTTGGCCGTAGTGTCGGATAGCATCCAAACGTGCACTACGTTATCGTCTGAAGACAATTGAATAATACGGAAAGTCCACAAAACTCGCTTAACTAAGTCCTGCAATTTTGTCCTTCAAAACTCTTAATTATGTTGCAGTGAATGACCCAAAACTCAACATCGAGCTGAATTGTTCAAATTCCAATTTCTGCTTATATTGAAGAATAAACTCCATACATACAGATTCCCAAGTTATGATAGAGACAAACGAGAATAGTACAGATTACACAACCAGGAAAACGATCCATCCTCCTGATGCAAAGCTCTCCCAGATGGGAAAGGCAGGGATAAGAAATAAGGAAATGCCAATGCAAATTGATGAGTCGGGTATGAGTAGATGAGTGGTGCCCAAAAGGCTATATGATACCATGGTACAGAATGCAATTAGTGGTACAACTGACGTTGCAGTTCGGTGAAAGAATGTGGCGGATGTGCTCTGGGAGGGAAGTAATGAGGAACCTTATAGCCCGTCGTCGTACATTTTCCTCGCCAGCGCAACGTAAAACCTCTCCAGGTCCTCCTTACTCTCCAGCTCATTCGTCTTCCCATTTCCACTTGCCTTCATCTCTTCCTGCTCCCGATTCCGGAACTGAGCCTTCTGGTTCAGTTCATCCATCATCTCATGAGCAGCTTCTACTACCCGCTCAGGAGCTTTCACTGGAGCATTTGTGGAATCGGATGACGATGAGGATGTAGAGATGGATTTAGCAGAAGCAGGAATCTGGTCAATGAGCCAGTCAAACACAGTGGACAGTCGATCGGTGGAAGCTTTCAAAACATGATCTGTATCCACATTAGGTTGATCCTGGGACAATGGGTGTTGTGGTGATCTGGGTGAAGTCGACGAAGAGACTGATGCCACAGCGGCCTGGAGCTTTGAGTCCCGTTCAATACGCTCTTCCCGTTTCCATGCGCTAACGAAACGACTCCAATCCATCAAACTCCAGGCGTCAGTGGTTGATGGGAGACTGAAACTCAAGCTGTTAAAAGAAGGGAGCTCGAGTTCAATCCCTCGAGCACCTCTCATCTCCCAATCTAGGGAAGAGGATCAGATAAATGATGAGGGCACAGCAAGGGGACAACTTACGATCACAACCTTCCATAATTCCCAAGAATTCACCCCACTTTGCACTTTGTACGGAAACCAGTCCGTCATTACCCCATTCTCTTTCCTGGGCCCACAAGGGTACGACTTCATTCTCCGCGTCGTCTTCTAGTCCGCGGTCCCTTCGGTGCTGCTCCCACAGTTCTTTCACCTTCAGCCGTTGCTTTCTCTCTGTCTCGTCCAAAACTTGCTTTGGGAGCCAGAGAGGGTGCCAAATGCTGACACTTGACAAACGACTAGCGACACTAAAGTATTTCACTTTAGGATCATCAGGCGTCGCAGGGTTAAAGACGTTATTAAGGTACGCGGTAGTCAGGTTTGATGTATGCTGGCGAGTCAACGACTGACAAGAGGAGAGTTGTGAAAGATGAGGGTAGTGACGAGAACGAGAGGTTAAATGAAGCAGGCTCGGGTTTCGGGTGAGGGTCATGTGGCGGGGATTGAGCTGTCTCTCCATCGTCGAGCGTCAAGTCGTTCTCGAGTGCCTTGGCGAGCTCCCGCTCCTGCTTGGTGAGTTTCCCGATGCCAATATTGTCCTGGGACGAGGTGAGAATTTGTCCGATTTCAATTGCGTCTCGAATTACTCACGACACACCAGTCCATGAATGGACTTCCCCGGTGTGGGGTACTGACGCTTGTCAGAGACAAGGGTGCATATTCAGAAGGTCGGAGGTGAGTAATCAGATACCGGCTATCCAAACCACCCATGGAATGAGCCAATAAATTGATGCCTCGACCTCTGGCTTTGACACGCAGCTGTTCATCAAGCCGGGTGGCTCGAGAAGCAATTGACCCAGTTCTACGGAACATTCTCAGTCCATTGTAAACTTGTAGAAGTCATGGTTCACATACCCAGGAACGGAGGTCACGATCACTTCAGCACCCACTTTGTCCCGAAGAATATTGAGGATGTTCGACCAGTAATGAACGCGTAGGCTGGGAAAGGAAGCAGGTCCACGAGTATCAAAGCCATAAAGTCCTGTGCATCAGGTATGAGCTTTGACATGACACTGACACGGTGAATGGGCAGCATACCGTGGCAGAGCACAATTGGAAAGCGAGGCTTGCGTAGGGGTTCAAAGAGTGTGGGGCTCTCAAGGAGTTGGTGGATAGTGTCCGGCGGGAGCTGTGCTAATTTCTCTTCATGAGCTGGAAGCAACTTGAACGGATCTTGATCCCGTTTCCTGTCAGGTCGCCGGTTCGCTGATGGGGGTGGGTCATCCTGGGGGTCATTGGGGTTGGGGTTCAGCTGCAGAGACAGCACTGAAGACAGAGAAACAGTGCGCCCGAGCCATGGTATTGACAGTGCATCCGCTAGAATTCACAGGTAATCAGCTGAGCTTGCTTGATCTCGGCGCTAACGTGGTTAATCACGAACCTCGAAGCAGGCCCTCGTACACCCCAACGCGAGCGTCCCTGGACATGGTGGTCCATTTGTCAACGAGAATGTTTCGTGCACGCCGCCAATCTCGCTTGGACGGCCATGATGGCCAGTCTACAGCTTTGAATCCGTCAAGGGTTTGCTGCGCCATTCCTTTGGGGTGACCCATTATGACGTCGGGTCCCTTGGTCCGCTGTTCATCTGCCTTTGCCTGGCGATGGAGGAGGTATTGGTTGGATATGCCAAATGCACCAACTGCATTCGCGAGTCTTCTGAGCAGTACTACGACCTGTGTAGGGACATAGACGCTGTTCATGGTGTAAGAAGGAAAAACAGCATTCTGGTTTTTCGGTTATTTAATTCGGCAGATTGGGGCTGGGGTGGTCCCGTGACTGAATCACACGTGTGTCGCCTTGTGATCACAGATCACTGATCGGGATCACAACGGAAGGTGGATGCTAATGGACTAACTAAATCCATCCTCAGGCGCCACTTTGACTGGTGCATGTTATCTCGCGCAATTTGTTTTCTCTTCTCGAAGGCTAGGCTCGGCATGGATGGCAGGTACAAGATGATTCTGCCCGAACAATTGCCTGGTGACCACTTTAACCGCTTTATGGCCTAGCCAAGCTTAGCCTGTTGTGTTCTTTGTGTCCTCGTCCACAGCGTTGCCACGCGCCTTGTGCATTTGTTGTGTGTCCGTGCTTTTTGTCATTAAAAGAGGACTTCTCGGGTGAGTTGCTCTTTCCTGCTTCTTTGTTGCTGCGAGCTCTCATCCTATCAGTACCCTTTTCCCTAAGGAAACCCAACCTCCGAAATGTCAATAAACATCTGGTCAAGTGCTCTGGACCTCGTTCCAGAGTCCTCCTCGCCCCGTCTCCCGCCCCAGTCACCGAAACTGCAGAAAGCTTGGGCGCCTCGACTATGCCCCAAAGATCGGACACTCAGCGACTCGCTCGCCCACGCACGCGTACGAGCAATCTTTCGCTCCAGCCGATTCCCCAACCGTATTGATAACACAAGCACACCTTATGATGATCTCGAACCGGACGACTTGGTCGGAGTGGGACCAAACTTTACCTTCGATGAAGGAGACGATCATCCTGGTAGCGCTTCTGGCGTTCTACCTGACTTTGACGATGAACATTTGTTTGACCCGGAAGAGTCATTCTCCTCAAACGGTTCATCACTGTCTTCCCGTTCTACCCCTATGCAGGACTGGACTCCACATTGGCATCCTCACTTGTGCGCCGTCCTCTCCAGCCGCTCAAAGGACGAATGCATAAACGCCTGTCGTGTTCTCGTTTTATCCACCGAATGGGAGCACGAGCAACTTGCGGAGCTAGCGTACCAGCTCGTTTCTTCTGTTATGACAGCGGTGCCTCCGCCGTTCGTGGCTGCTTGCGCAAGTAACATCAAGCGCACGTTATTGGACGCCTCCAAACACGAGGCAGCTTCGCTCTTCGTCTCGTGTATGTCAGAAAGCGCGTTTATAGCGTGGCATCATTACTGGAACCCTGTATGTTTCCTATGTTCTCACCATTCTGATATGAACCTGAAAGAGGATGACTCCCCAGGATTCGGACTTCAGTATCTATCCGGGTCGGCATTTCAAAGTCACCAAACAGCACATGGATGCTGCTTATACCGTTTGTCGACTTTTGGGAAGTCTTTTCAAGAGCAAGATAGTATCACGCGCATCGGTCAGGGAGGTCGTCGACCTCACATTGCAGAATGCGGTCCTGTTGGAGCACATTGATGCCCTCGGTAACCTGCTTTCGTACGCCACGCCCGAGTTCTGGGTGGATGCTTCGGAAGATGAGAAAAACAGGACTGTTATTGAGCTATGCGATGTGGTGGAGTGGTTGTGCGAGTATCACTTCCTGCGGCCAGAGCTCGTCAAAGAGTATGAGAAGAAGGTAGAAGAAATATGCGCCAAGATGCTGGTTCCCTCATGGTAACCCTACCCGTGGCAATTTTAATCTCTAATAATCCGATAACACAAAGCATTTGTGTATTTATCAATTGCAACTTAATTAATAACACTGTTGATATGGTAATCGTTCATAATTCTCTGTCTCCTTATTTCTCAAGTCACTTCCTCTGCATTCGCTTCGTCTAGTGGATGAGATGCTGGAAAGAAGCGAAGTTGATTTTCAAATAGCCTCTCCATCTGCGCTCACCCCATTCATCGCCGCCATCAACAGCACCTGACATAAACTACCATACCACGTTATCCCTTCCTTTTCGGACTCAACTCTCTTGTTGATAGACCTTGAGTCTTGGCCACATGAAGCGGCCTCGGACATCCTCAGGCAAACGGCGATAACGCGATACACGAGCACACGATACTAAATCAACCACGGGATGTTCGGACTTGCTGCACATGCTGTATGCTGCAAAATACGCATACCTTCTGATGTCTACTCACGATCACTATGCAGCGTTCGGCATGAACATGATATTTTCGTCTGTGATAAGTCGGTACATGCTCGTTTACGCCCGCATGACCTGCACAATCCAACTTGTGCTTCTTGCTCCCCGTGGTACAAAATGAAAAGGCGACCCTGTTCCTACCCCATAGGTATCCATGCTGCCAGATGATGATCCCTTGTATCATCACAAATGTACATCCAGACCTGATATTAAGCGTTACTCTCAGGGCGTCAACCTGTCCTAAACAATTGGCTGTGGTGTATATAAACCTTTCCTCCGCCCGCCCGCCACTTGAGCTTCCTGTTCAAGTTCTCCCCCTTGTCCCTCAGCTGGAGTTTAGCGCGTCTAGTTATGAAATTCCTTTCGCTGTTCTCCGCGTTTTTGCTCTTCACACCTGCTCTTGCAGTATGGCCCAGGCCGCAAAACATGACGACTGGTGAAACGCCTTTGCGTCTCTCACCTGGCTTCGTGATCAAAACCTCTGGAATTCACAACGCTCCTCAGGATCTTTTGGCCGCTGTCCTTCGCACATCGACATACCTCAGAACCGACAAGCTTGGTGCTCTCGTACCCGACCGAGGAGCTTCGTCTTCGAGTAAAGTGCGCTCTGCACATACCTTGCAGTCGTTGACTCTCAATTTGGATTCGAGTGCTTCCTCTGCGTCTTTTGGTGGACATCCGTCCTCTAGTGTGCAGAGTATCAGTGAAGGGGCGATGGCTGGGCTTGGTGTTACGGATGAGAGCTATACATTGGAAATTCCTGCGAATGGTGGAACTGCGACGTTGACTGCGAAGACGGCGTTGGGGTTGTTTAGGGGTTTGACGACGTTCGAGCAGCTGTGGTTCTATGTCGATGGAATGACATATACCCTCCAGGCCCCTATCGCGATTCAGGATGCGCCTGCCTACGTGAGTAGTCTCCATTGTTCAGCTATCCGGGCCTTATTAATCTCATTCGTATAGCCTTATCGTGGATTGATGTTGGATACTGCGCGTAACTAGTAAGTGATCAATTGTGCGGCCGCTGGACATCGAGGCTTATTGTGATTTCATCTCGTAGCTATTCAGTCGAC
Organism: Leucocoprinus birnbaumii; assembly: GCA_027627405.1. Taxonomy (NCBI): domain Eukaryota; kingdom Fungi; phylum Basidiomycota; class Agaricomycetes; order Agaricales; family Agaricaceae; genus Leucocoprinus; species Leucocoprinus birnbaumii. Next base: position 3,977 of record JANIEX010001314.1, on the reverse strand, counting down.
GACATCAAACGCACATTGGACGGCATGAGCTGGACCAAGATCAACCACTTCCACTGGCACGTCGTTGATGCCCAATCCTTCCCTCTCGTTGTTCCTGGCTTTGAAGAGCTTTCGAAGAATGGCGCATATGTCGGTAATCGAGTATACAGCCCCAGTGATGTCAAGGACATCGTCGCATACGCCGCTGCAGTGAGTGCTTCTTACGCGTCTTATTGTCTCGCCTTTTGTTAATAGAAGCTCTCTTAGCGCGGTATCGACGTGATTCCTGAGTTTGATACCCCAGGACACACCACTATTATTGCTGAATCTCATCCTGAGTTCATCGCTTGTCCTTATGCTACTCCTTGGGCTTCGTTCGCTAATGGTTTGTATTCCACCCTTGAACGTCCCTGAAGGAAGCCCCTTCTGATGATTTATGCAGAGCCTCCTGCCGGCCAGCTTCGTCTCGCTAACCAGGAGACGATCAAATTCACGACAGGCCTTGTCAAAGCTATCGCGTCGATGTTCCCCAGCAAATTCTTCAGCACTGGTGGTGACGAAATCAACGCCAACTGCTACGCAAAGGACAACGTCACCCAACAGGAGCTTGGTATGTTGACTTCAGATTCATTGTGTTTCATCAGATACTAATGAGAGGCCTTTTATAGCCGCTTCGGGCAAAACCTTCAATCAGGCTTTGGACGCATTCGTTCAGGCCAATCATGCCGTCCTTGCCCAAGCTGGAAAGACTGCTGTCGTCTGGGAAGGCAAGCCTTACTTTCACGTCCACTCATGACACTAAGCTAACGATTTCGGACAGAAATGGCCATCGGCGACAACGCAGTTACGCTCAAGAACGATACATTAGTCCTGTAAGCGCTCAAACACCTTGCCTCCTTTCTTTCTTTCTTCAGTCACTCAACGCCTTCGGGCCCCCAGGGTCTGGATCTCCTCCGACGATGTCAAAGCTGTCGCAGGATCAGGACTTCGGCTGATTCACGCCGCTTCGGACCATTTCTATCTTGATTGTGGACATGGCGGATGGGTTGGTAATTTCGTCGACGGAAATTCGTGGTGTGATCCTTTCCACACTTGGCAAAAAGCTTATTCGTTTGATCCTGTGGCGAATTTGACTGCTGATGAGGCTAAGCAAGTTGCTGGTGGTATGTCTCTCTCCCAACGTTCTGCACTGCTTTTATTTCAGGTTGTTGATGATATTGGTGTCTTTTGTAGGACAACATTTGTTGTGGTCGGAACAATCCAATCATGCAAATTTGGATTCTATCGTTTGGCCTCGTGCTGGGTCGACGGCAGAGCTGTTTTGGTCTGGGCCGGGTGGGAATGTGAGCAGTGCGTTGCCGAGGTTGCATGAACTTGCGTATAGGTATGTCCAGAGGGGTGTGAATGCTATTCCTTTGCAGCCGGAGTGGTGCGCTTTGAGGCCGAATGCTTGTGATCTTACTGCTTGAAAAAAGAGCAGTAGTTCTGTAGCTAGTCGATAACTTATCTTTTACAATATACGTATATACCCATTGCCAAATGCCAAAAAAGTTTGGAAAGTTCGAGGCCAAGGTACGTTCACGTGTGACGGACGAATGACGGAGTGATGATTGCATCAGCCAACAACGACCTGACAAGTTACGGCCGTCATTGGCGCGCGTGCGGCAAGGGCAAAGTGCCAAGCACAAACATCAGTCAATTGGGCGACGTTACGCACCGGTACACAGGTTTCAACATTACCTTGTCACTCCAGAGTCCCGAACTCGACTTTTACTGCGCGCGCGGATTCTCTTCTTGTTTTATCGTCGTTGTCGTTGTCGTCGTCGCCGCTACCTTGGACATCTACGCAGAAGGGCACTGGCTTTTTCTTCTTCCGAGGGACCCCGGAATTTCTGGCTGTTGCACACGCTTCTAACTTCAAGAAACAAAATACGAAGGACACTTTGCACTCAATTGACGCGAATTTAGTGTATAATCATGGATCGACTTGAGGCTTTGGGTAGTACGTTGTCGAATTTGACGATGTATGATATTAAGAGTATGTATAACCAGGTGTGTGGTTCTTCTACTTCTCTCGATATTATGTTAGTTGGCTCATGTGAGATTTTTGGTTTGTCCTTTGCGCGCGCGTGTTGGATTTCATATGGATTTCGTGATATGATAGGCGAAGAATGTGGTGTTGAATATTAGCGAGATGGAGGCGAAGGTTAGGGAGGCGACGAATGATGAGCCTTGGTACGTTTTCCTTCAGCTTTCTCTCTTCTATTGTGGCGGGCGATTGCTGACGAGGACCTTGTTTTGTTGACATGATAGGGGTGCGAGTTCGACGTTGATGCAGGAAATTGCTCAAGGGTGAGTTCGTGTTAGAATATCGAGCGGGGTTTTGGAGAGTTGATGTTTTTTGGGGTGGTGATGTAGGACGTTCAATTTGTGAGTGAATTACTTTGGATGTAATTTCGTCGGCGAGGGACTGAAGTAGTTGCGATATAGCCAACAGTTTAACGAGATCATGCCTTGTATCTATGGGCGATTCATGGAGAAGGAGGCCAGGGAATGGCGTCAGATATACAAGGTTGGTTGCTTCACATTGACACACGACCGTCTCCTGCGGAAATACTGATATCGTGGTTTAGGCACTGCAACTACTGGAATATCTGATCAAACATGGCTCGGAACGAGTGGTGGATGATGCTCGATCGCATATAGGCACTTTGAAAATGTTGCGCAGTTTCCATTATATTGACGAGAAGGGGAAAGATGAGGGTATCAACGGTGCGTCTATCTCCTCCCCTCCATCATATCGCTACTATCCGCAGTGTTACTGACATACGATGAACAATGTAGTGCGCAACAGAGCGAAAGAGATCGTTGAGTTGCTGTCTGATGTCGAGAAGATTCGCGCGGAGAGACGAAAAGCCAAAGCGAATAGGAACAAATATACTGGAACAGGAAATGATGGTGGTTATGGTGGGAGTTTGTCTTTCAGTTCTGGTGGTAGTCGATATGGTGGTTTCGGGAGTGATTCGTTGGGCGGCGGAGGAGGCAGCTACGGAGGGAACGGTATGACCCGCATTTATTGCTTAAAAAAAAGTGACAAATTGATGACATTTGATATGTAGATTATTACGGTTCAGGCTCATCTCGTATGGGTGGATTCTCAGATTCCAGCAGTGGAAGGAGACAGTATGAGGAATACGATGCTGGTGGTGATGAGATTGGTGGATCTGGATCGTCTCCTGTTACTAGGACTAGTTCTGCGAGGTCGCCACCACCTAGGAGACAGAGCTCTGTCCCGACTGCGACTACCACTGCACCTGCACCCTCTCCTGCCCCTGCCCCGGTGCAGAACTTGTTGGACTTTGACGATGATGTCGTCCCTGTTGCTGCACCCGCCCCGGTACCAGCGCAGGCTGCTTTAGCGACGAACAAGGCATTGCCTAARCCTATTGGATTGGACGGTATGCGCTTTTTGTTATTTAAAGTAKAATGGAGAGCTGATATAGGTATGCAGATGATGATTTCGACGACTTCCAAGCTGCTCCCGTCCAGGCCCCAGCTGCCCCGCCCCAAGCTCCTCTTGGACAACAGGGCGCCAAGCCAAACTTGATGCAATTGTTGGGAAATGCTGCGCCGATGTCACCCACCAGCCCAACTCAGCCTCAGGCTCAACCACCTGCGACCGGTGGGTTCGGAATGGGAATGGGGATGGGTGGAATGGGTGTTCAGATGCATAGAGTCACTGGATCTGTCGGTGGCGCTGGGATGCGGCCTAGTCCCGCTGCTACGACTACGACTAATTCGATGGGCATGGGCATGGGTGGCGGAGCTAGTCCGATGGTGCCTACTCCCATGCGTGCAAACACCGCTTCGCCTGCTAGTCAGCAGCAACAACAGAAAAAGACGGGCCCTGGGGGAGGGTTTGATGATCTGTGGAATTTGTCGCTGGCGTCTTCTGGGAAGGCCAAGCCAGCTTCTGGAGATGCGGCGCAGGGCAAGAG
>JANIEX010001313.1:0-10395 GCA_027627405.1 Leucocoprinus birnbaumii | reverse complement strand
CGGGAAGAGTCCTGTTAATGTCGCAAGGTTCACAACAACGGCAATAGGCCAGCATGAAAGAAAGTCTTATGAGTCCCGGACGATCACAGCGATTGGAGGTTGGAGCGGATAATCACCTCGTCATATTGGGTCCAGCGTCCCATAATTGTTCTAGAGGGGAGGTAAGGAAGAGTTTTGATGAGAGAGAAACAGACTGGTTGATAGGGACCCGTGTCTCTTATATCCACAATGTGCTGAGGCGTAATACAAGACGATGGTCGCGTGAGGCAATGCGTTTACTCCATCAGCGCTGGCCAAAAGAAGCTTGACTATTCTCAGCAGTCGCAAACGTCACGCGCCTTCAACTAATAATAGTCATCATAGCTTATGATACCGCACCTGTGCAGAATGCTGCATCGCTGTGTTGATTTCTGTCCATAGTGGACTGCGATTAATTCATCAGTACTCAGTTGTGATACCTTCAACTTCTCAAAGATAGGGGTCATTGTCACCGACTGGTTCTTTCCCCACCCTTTGATGGTTAGTTGATCCGAATGATCCGAATGTAGCTGATTAGATCGTAACTTTTAGATACACGTTAGATAGGAACTTTCTCTCCGTTGAACGTCTCCATGAACGACTCGCTGGGTCGGTAATGCCGAGCATTGTATCAATCTATCTGCTCAGTCTTGAAATTTTTTGTTTGCTGTTACAGTACGTCCACGGTCGACAGCTCGACCATCCTACGAAATTCCCCCAAGTCAGACGAGAAYYRTTGGACCCTTCCGAAGGTACTTGGTAGAATGCGGGGAAYYATCCCAWCTATCAATTGAACATTACATGAAACCCTGTTTTGTGAATATACTAATTACTTGACATCTTCATGCCAAGAAGAGATATTCACAGAGCATGCACACATGAAGAAATTATTCGCTGCTCAAAACACGAAACTACGGTGGAAGGGCTCAAAGGAGGATCATGAACGCCAACAATCGGTGATAATTTGAGCTGGTATTAATGAGTCAATGGTTGGAATGCTCGCTAATCACCTTGTTTGGTGAATTCATCACTAACCTCCTATCATCACGATGTCGTTTGGATAGGTATTACGGTCGCGGCATATCTTACTCGTGGCTCAGACGTCTCATCGATCTCATCATTGGCAAAGTGTAAGGTTCCTTCGCTCTTCGGCTCCGCGCACTATAGATATAAGTATCACCCGTTGATGGGGCCAAAACAAAGAATGATTAGAGCACTTCCTGGGTTTCTAATAGGAGCTGGATGGCGGGAAGAAGTGTAAGCAGACTATCCTAGATGTAACGCCACAATCCGAGAGCTCCTAAGTGCGCCGATTGGTAGGCAAACCTATTCTTCATGCATCATACATACCTCATGTAGCACTTCATTGCTTTGCAGTGATCTGGATATCTAATAATGGCACGCACAGCGCTAACCGATATCAACAGATTCTGCCAAGAAACAAAATCTGCCCCTGAAGTGGTGGACGAAAAGGGGGCATAACGACATAGTAGCCGACGTTCCATTCCTCGAAGAAGTCGGTGATGCTTACCAGAGCCTGTGTCGACCAAGCTGAGGGACGAATATCTCCATACACAGGCTCCGCTTTCCAAGTTCATGCTGTGATCTTCTGCCCCGCAGTAGCATCAATATCAATCCTAATTAGCAGACATTTCTAATCATACTTTGTATTTATGCTAAATCTATTCGTCCGAGAGTTTGGTCAATGTAATGGAGATACAACTTCGTTGCTGAATCTATCAGCTGTATAGCAATGCCAACTTCTCTGGTATATCGTTGATCATCAATGCATCCCTTAGGCATAGTTCGTCCTGGTGTATCAACACTCAACATGCCCACTACTTGACCTGGGAAAGAAAGGCTGTGCTATAGTAGCTTGAAGGGGAGTGACAAAATCAGACAGTAATTGCAATTGAAGGCTATACTACTGGTTATGTTCATTATCCAAACTCATGTTCATTCATAAGACCTAGACCTTCGTGCTGCGGTCCGGGGGGTATGAAAGTAAGGATGGCGAAAAGGGTAGGGTTCTTATAGCCTGTGAATTACATGGAGCCGTGCCAAGGCTGTAGATTTTCTGCATGAATGCACTCAGCTGAAGATCAACTTGAAGACAGAGAGTAGTTCCCAAATCACAGAACTTGACCGACGGAGTGGGGGTATTAATTTGAATGACTTCATTCGTGCATTAATGAGAGCCCTAGACCCTAGCTTCAACCATGGTTACGACATAAGGGGTGCAGAAAGACCAACCGCTGCGCGCTTACAGTAGTCGTGGGAGCGAATATGAATGTAAGTATGGTCCTATCGGTTGAAAACACGAGATCAGGGCTAGGAGAAGTTCAAATGGTTTCTTTGGTTGAGGTATAAGAAACTGTTTGACTCCTCGGAGAGAGTTGGAGTGTCATCTGTATCGTCTAGTTTGCTGGCGTCATGGGTGGTTGGTGCGCCCAAGCATCTCAAAGTTTAAATTAGACCAGGTTGAGACCAGGTGAGAGACCAGCCCAAGATTTGATTAAACGGAGCAGGATGCATTGCTTCAAACTTCATGTAACATTATTGCAGCCCATGGTTACAGCAAGGGTGAACTGAATACGCAACAGGAATGGAGAGCAACGTGGACTAAACGCGTGGTGAGGTCACGAAAAGGCAGGATGATTAGACGCGTTATGTGCGCATGTTTGGAGTTCAATCCAGGGGACGATCACGAGACCGTTCACGCTAAGCGTCATACTTATCTGGAGAGCAGCAGCTCAGGAGTACTTTTACCATTACTATTGTTCATGTCCTTTCCCCTTCTACCATGATGTATACTCTAGATCCAGGTTTCTCCACTAAACCTATACCTTCGTCCTCAAGACAGCGACCGCCAAACAGGCATTCTCCCAGCACTCATAACATGCCCCAGCGTCCGATGGCGGCACTCCAACATCACCGTCGAGCATCTGGCTCTACTCTGACAATACAGACACAATTTAACAAACACCCTCATCTAACAAATGCTTCAGATACTCCAGAATATCCTACAAATCAACGTTTTTCGCATATGCTCACTTCGGTGCTGGGCTCGCCGTATCTTACGACCTCAGATGTCATACAGGCGCCATCACACCTGGATCTCGACAACGACGAAAGTGAAGATGACGACCCCAATCGGCCACGACCACCGTCTCCTGCTCCAACTGCAGACTACTCTATCATTGATGCGGAGGAGTATGAAGGCGACAATGCACCCACTAGTCGAATACCAGGCAGCTATCCCTACAGTCATCGCCGTTCTATGTCCTCGTCCCTGGCAAACTTAGGGATACAGTCGACCGCTGGATGGTCTACCCGAGGGAGTCGCACCTACTATACGACTCCTGTGCTTGGCGGGGCCTCATTTCTGAGCCTCAATCATCCAACTGAGTCCATCTCTGTGCCCAACATATCCCAACAGTCGAACCCATTCAAAGCGCTCTTGCCACGTATATGGGATGCACTCTCTTCCCCCGGGAAAACTTTCTCTGGCAGCCAGAACACTAGCTCATATCCTACAGCTTCCCCTGCTTCTCTGAATTCGCCTCCCGCCGGTTCACCACGACTATTTGCTCATTCTATTTCCCTCCCAACACAACTCTTTAGCGGTCAATCGCCATCCGGCCATCAATCACCTCTTCCCTGGAATAGCAATTCTGGAGGCCAAAACAAGGGGAAGGGAAGAGCACCATCTTCTCCTTATTCACCATTTACCTCAGAATCCGCAGAAGACGTCGACTTCAACGAACTTTCTCCCCTGGATGGGGAAGAAGGCGAGCTTATTGACGAGGCTTGCTTCGTTGACGTACGAGCTGTAACCGGCGTTGATATCCTCAGGCTCTTGCCGCCGGAATTATCAGTCTACATCCTGCAGCTAGTCTGCCCTTCTCCCAGAGACTATCGGAGACAATATACTCCGTTCGCTCAAAGCGACCCATTGTTAAATGAGGCCGAGGAGAATTCAAAGGTCGCGTTGCATGCTATACTCGCTTGCCTTGGTGTTTCACGCACTTGGCGGCGGTTAGCAAGTGATAACTCTGTCTGGCAAGCACTGTTCTTGGGCAGATGGGACGCTGACCTCAGAAAGGCCGACTCAACCTATATGCGGAAGTGTGAGGTAGGTACGTCGGTCAGAWTTCGCTGATTCACCTATCCGACAGGTGAAGCGGCATCGGTGGAAGCTCAAGCCGAAAGCCCAGGCGTTCAGGTTTGGTGCTTCCTTGAAACAAAACACTTCCCCGTGTACACGCCCACGATCATCCCTGCTGTCGCCACAGTTGACGCTGAACTTAGCGCCAAAGGCGCTCCGACACCCCAAACAGAAATTTCCCCTACAGTTTGATTGGATGAAGATGTATATGGATCGATTAGAGCTGGAACACAGATGGCTAGGGACAGCATATACTCGTATTCCCGTTCCACCACCCCCTCCAGAAGAACCACAATATACCCGAGAAACTGCGAGATCTATGACCTCCCGCGGAACACAAAGATCCAGATCGCTCTCACCAGCTAGGCTTCTCAGGAGTGGAAACACCCCAAGTGCTCTGGCGAGCGGCTCTGTGGTTAACCTAGCCGAAGCGGTTACTCTAGGAAGGGGTGCGGCAAGAACGTTTGATTCGAGGGCAATTCCTATGTCTCAGACAGCGCCTGCGAATATGAACATGCTGTTCAAGGAGGAGAGGTGGGAGCCTGAAACCCGTGAACTGCGGGGTCACACAGACAGGTAGGGCCCTCGTCCTTGCCTGCAACAACACGGATCTTACGACTTCATTTTAGTGTTTATTGTGTCGAATTTGATTCTCAAAGAATCATCACTGGTTCGCGGGATCGGACTATCATAGCCTGGAGCTTAAAGACTGGAAAAAAACTGGGGACTTTCATAGGCGCTCATACGGGTAGCGTACTATGCTTGAAATTCGAGAAGGACTGGGATCTTGAGTCTTCTTCTTTGAACACGCGGAGAACGCGAGAGAGCGTTACATCATTATCGGAAGACATGAACCTGGAGGCAAGCTTGGGTTGGGTTACAAGAAGGAAGCCTGGTTTCATGTTTACGGGAAGTAGCGATTGTACAATTTGTGTATGGAGCTTGAACACGGGGGAAATTCTGAATGATGACTTGGAGGGGATGACTGCTGAGGAGCACGTTGTCGATCGCAGAGTACATGCAGAACCTGTTGCTATCTTAAAGGGACACACTGGAGGTGTCCTTGATTTGAGGATAGACAATCAGTGGATCGTCAGCTGGTGAGCGTTTTCTTTGGGATGATAGTCTGATCGGTAATTCAATAACTCAAACTCGTCGTAGCTCGAAAGATACTGTTATTCGTGTCTGGGATCGCCGGACGTTGACGCTGCATCGAATGCTGAGGGGACACGAGGGGCCTGTAAATGCCGTTGGGCTTCAAAATGACCGAGTTGTATGTAATCACTATATCACGTTGGCTATTGTTTTAACCATGACATCACCAGGTCAGCGCAAGCGGGGACGGCAAGATGATACTATGGGACATTGAGAGCGGTGAACGCTTGAGAACTTTTGATGGGCATGATCGTGGTCTGGCTTGTATTGAGTTCAAGGTGAGTCGTGTCTTCCCTATGTCCCACAAGAGTAGGTCATTGACTCATCATGTAGAATAATCTCATTGTATCAGGCTCGAATGACTGCAAAATTAGGGTTTGGAACGCACGTACTGGCGAATGTCTCAGAACGCTTGCGGGGCATAATGCTCTCGTCCGCGCAATCTCGTTTGATCCCAAGACGGGACGCTTGTTAAGCGCCAGCTATGACAAGGTTGTCAAGGTGTGGGATCTGTATAGCGGTGAGCGTCAAAGGAGCTTTTTTTCAAAAAAATTACTCATAAGCTTACGATAGGCAAGCTCATACGGGAATTCAAAAATACTCATACAAGTCATATCTTCGACGTCAAATTTAACCTTGGAAGGATTGTCAGGTACGTGCCTATCTTTGACCTTCACGCCCCTAAGTCTCTTACCCATGACCCTTGCAGTGCCTCGCATGACCAGAGGATCTGTGTCCTGGATTTCACTACAGGCTCGAAAAATGCGGCCGTGTTCATCTGATGTTCTTCTGTATGGCTTGTAAGCTGCAATGCCCTCTGCACTTTCATCGACGTGTACCCGTGCTTCCCCTGTTGATCTGATTTATCACTATTGCTTGTCACATTTCTTCCTTTCTTGCTGTTTATATAATATGCTCTGCTGCTTACTGTTATTTGCCACATTAACCGTCATACCCATGTGTTTTCTTGTAGGCTGTATACTATATTACTTCTGCTTTGTAGGAGCTACTGATCTATGTACGGAGTTCTTCAACGCGGGATCGAGCGAAGCTACGAGTTCGGTATTACCGGACTCAACTTCCTCAGACACTGCTTTACGACCATTTTTCGACAGAATCACCAAGCCTCGCCTTCTTCTACCTCAACATTTTCACCTCCATACAAACCGTGACCAGTACGACAATCGACATGATGGCTAACGAAAAGAGCCTTCGTAAACCACATTTCATTGGTGCTAATGCCATATTCTCCTCGAAAATCCGTCTCCAAAGCGATCCAAAGAACCCGATTGAAATTGTGATATTCACGATAGTAATGTTGCTCGCGACTGCAAGTGCAATTGCAGCTGCAGTTTCCGATTCGCTACTGAGTTCGCCTTGGCGGATGACTTCGGCCAGAAGCATCGTGATGGCAAGATTGTTGCCAAATATGGTCGAGAGAATGACGGTTGCGACGCCTACGAGCCACACAATGGTATTTGTGTGCCCATCAGAGGTGATGACCAGCCAATGGCCAAATAATTCTGCCCAGCCCTGATGTACCAGAGTCTTGACGAAAATGAACTGCGAGATTGTAAAGAGCAGGAGTAGGAGGTGTCGTGCGGGGGTAGCAATATTGGGGTCGTGATCTACTTCATACTCGGAGGGTGTTGGAGAGGTCGGTGCGGAGGTAAAAGTGTCGCATCGGCTAGTGGCTGAGGAAGGGATCATTTCAGGGAAGAGCGAGTTAAAATGCCAATCATCACAGGCAAAGCTATATAGGAGCTTGAGCCCAATAATGATTTGAAAAATCCTCCACGAGTAGACGCAGAGCAACCCTGGGATCAAAATGAGAACAAAGCAGAAAACAAGACCAACGCTGCCCAAAACCCCAAAGATTCCCCTAGAGGGATTGGATGAGACGGGGCGGTTGGGACCATACGCAAGGCACCCTGTGGTTCCGGATTGAAGTGATTGCGCTGCAAAAAAGGAAACGTTGCACACGAAGAACGGTAAAACCGTACACAGGGTGAAAGCAGCGCTGTTGATGCCGAAAAAGCTGCAGATGATGACATTCGTCGGATTGACAGTGAGTGGCACTATCATGGCGATGCTAACTGCTAAGAGGCAATCGGGCCGCAAGAGCTGGATGAGACTCGGTTGCAGACAGCTCATTGCTTCTTGCATCATGCCTGAGGTGATGATTGGATACCACCCGAGAACAGAATTCAGTGCCGTGGTTATTGAGTATAGAGATAAATAGATTCTGTAGATGGGCCTATCTTCCTTACGCTCGGTTTTCCCGCGTGCTTGCTTCATGGCCCAGAGTGCAAGAGCCTGTAGAGGTTTCACGAGCTTCAGATTGACTGCTAGCTGCGTTAAGATAAGCAAGAGATGCTTGCTCTGCGTATTGTCTAAGCATTAATCGTGACGGAAAGCAGTAGTAGCGTTTAAGTGAGGCGCCACTCTACATGTTTCTGATGCGCACCAGAGATTTCGATGCTCATTAAACAACCCGAGAGCCAAAGGATAGCGAGAGCAAGGGCATGTGCCCCAGCGGCGATGACGTCCACGGGTATTTGCCGTGCTTGTGCATAGCATAGGAGCGGTATACCTTCTTTCCATGTGGCAGGAATGTTTGATAGAAGGAATAATGCAAGTGTGAAGTAGGACTTCTCAAGTAGTAGGGGCATGGTTAATCGTACTAGAAGGTCGTAACGGGAGAGTAGTGAGCTATAGGACAGAAACGAGAAATACAGTGTGGGAGGAGGGAGAAAGCAGTCAGCGAGAAGAATAACCAATAACAGTAATAAGGCACAGGTACGCAATGTGGAGTTGAATGAAGTTTGTGGCAGCGCAACTACACAAACAGTAGTCCTTAGGTGAGAGCGAATCCCCAACGAGCATATTAGCGATATTCGAGCGATCAGGAAATCAGCGTTTTTGGAAAGGTCAAACTTGAAGCTTTGAAGCCAGATGAGTAGCAAGGTACCGTGGATGCCATTACTTTCAAAGATTCAAGACTGTGCTTTGGAGTTACTCCAAACAAGAAGTACGGGGTTGCCCATTTCGGGAATGCTATCACGTTGCTCGCAAAATTCGACCCTGTACCTGAGTGTCTCTGAGCGCTCAGGCTTCAAGATGAAGAAATATGAGTCTCGCATGTAAGTATAAGCAAGTCATACTTGCTGCAACATGATACTCTTCAGAGAGATCCTCGGTACCATAGACCCTGGTATGATGTGGTCTGTGCAACTTGACCAAGGCTTGGCAGCGCATTGCGAGGTCCTCTAAGTTTAATTACGGTGGGGTGGTGGCGTTTTTAATCAGCGCTGCAGATTAATGGACAAATTTGAGAGGCCACTTCAGGTGCTCTAAAACTAGCCATACGGGACAGGTAACGAGTAGGTGAACGTCAATAACATGGTGCCTTATTAGCATCAACAGCCAATGGTCAATCAGAACAACAATTAGTTAATTGCTTGTAGGTAAATGTTAGGACTAGTCAATCCTACTGGGCTTTCGTCTGTGAATTTCAGGCGCAGTACAAGTTCCTCAGTTAATATTGCCTGAGCTAAGGTCATCAAGATACTTAGGCTGGACCCCTTTCGAACAGAAATGTGAGCCCATGCCTAGCTACCAAAAAGTGGTGAGTGACTTACAGCCGAGTGAGCCCTCCTTATCCCGGACAAGCCACCATCTATCTGTGCTTCGGTCAATAACATCCATCATTTCGCCCTCGGAAAACCTGGGAATAATTCTGGGATCTTCGCAGTCACCGTCATCTGATTATGGCCAACTTTATCAGTGACTAGGATATATCTCAAAAGCAAAATACTCACATTCTTGCTTGGCCCTCACCTTGAAAGTGGGCTTCCCAGCTGCGAATTTCGGACCGGTCGTAGAAGGATCTGGATAGACATGTCTAAAGCGCACCACTTTTGAAGGAAATCGCCTTCAGTCGGAACCAAGTACAGGAGTTTTGGCTTCAACTTACGTCCAACGCTACCATCCTCCTTCCGGGCTAACCACGATGGTCCAATACAGTGCGCAATACGTAGTTTGTCGCCCTTCTTCACGGAAATCTCATCCGGGTAACGATCAGTGTCGGCCTCATCTATAAGGCGGATTGATTGTTCCTACGGCTTAGGATGTACTGAAGTATGTGAACTCACGATTTTGAAAGACCATTGCTTCATCGAGAAAAGGGTCACAAGAATCTTCAGGCTCCCGTGTATGATCGAGATCTCCCCAGGGGAACCCTAGGGGAGAAAAGACATCAAGCGGTACGACTGAAAAGACGTTGATTAATCCAGCCGGGATTACAAGATTTAGAACCAGATTTAAGAACTCACGTCCAATTTGTCCACTTTGGCGTTTCCTAGCCAGCCACCACCGTTTTGTCTCATAAATTATAAGTTCAAGCTCGTCTCCTTTCGCGACCGTGATTTCGGATGTTGACATTGCTATGTCTGAAATCATGATGTTGGCTTAAAAATATTTTGAGGAGTAGACTACAATGATACTTACGATTACGTATCGCCAGGGCGAACCGGAGGGGATATGTGTGCTTTGGCGCATTGTTCTTCACCTACAATCAGCCACGAGCGCCTAGAACCAGAGTGATGAAAAGTATGCCCACATTGCATCGGCTCAAGAGCTCCAGCTCATCCTTCGTAAAAGCAGTGACACGCGACCTTGTTCTAACGTTTTGCGCCGAAGGGCCTTGAAATGCATTTCGGGGCTGTACCCCCTCTTGAAGGGGAGGTGTCGACTCAACGACCATTAACTCAACCTTGACGTCACCCACAGTAGGACGGGATTTCGGATTGGGACTCCAACATCTAACCATAAGACCCCATATACGATCGCACAGCTCCGATTTAGGGCCAGAAAGTGGCCTGGTTGGTATTTCTCCGCCTGCAACTTTAAGAATTACTTGAGCTGGAGAACGCTTGTGGAAGGGTCTTTCATTGGTAAAGATCTGTTATTACAGTGGGCAACTAAGCACGTCCAGAATCAGCGTGCGACTTACCTCGTACATCACGGAGGCAAGAGAATAAATATCACTCGAC
>JANIEX010001312.1:0-10409 GCA_027627405.1 Leucocoprinus birnbaumii | reverse complement strand
CATACTCTCCTCTGCATCCCTCTCCTCCCAGCCTCCTTTATGTAATATGTACCCCTCGCTCCCTCCTTTTCAAAAAGCGTAGTCTATACACTAACGCCTCAAAATTATCCTGATACTTGCATATAGACCGTAGTAGCTAGCATACATTTATTTATTACTCCCGACGAAAAGTAATGTCTCAATATGTATTTGACTTTGTTGTTTATACAACCGCACACATTTGTACATCCTCTCCGCGCCGGGTACCAATCGATCGACTGAACACCGTCGTCAGCGGCCGTATACCGATAATGCCGTCACACCGCTTTTTAATATCCGGCACTACAGTGGCGGGAGAGCGCTTATCGCATCCATTTACTTCTCCAAGCCCTCCAAAAAGTAACCAACATTCGATCTCTCTATGTACTTAATAAAGTTTGATCGGCAACTTCAAGCCACTAGAAGTATATGTTGAAAACGGTTACTCCGTTGTCAAGAAAAAAAACTGACACGGTTGACCTTTTTTACATTCTTGAGAAAATGGTGTTCTCCTTTTCCTTTTCGTAGTGAGTCATGGCGACGGTGATGATGATGATGTTTGAAGTCACCGTAGACATCACTATTGAGATAACTTATGTAGCGAAGAATGAGCTTCCATTTCAGCTTTAAGCACCAAGACCTGGAGCGATCTGGAGCACCAGTCACAACGCTAGGGAAATTCTTACAGACTGGATCCTGGAGCTTGGGGAAATGAGAGAGCGAGCGGGGCGGGCCAATGATTTCCTTAAAGGGGAAAAGTCAGAGTCCACTCACATTGGATTATCTATTGAGACGTCGGGAGCTTCAAAGTGTATTACAGAAAATGACTTGAGTGAACACAGAAGTAGAGCTCAGGAGGGTCACAGGAGAGAAGTAAGGCAATTATGCACAGAAATACTCGAGAGGGGCATTGATATTGAAGACTTTAGTTCTTCTACGCCTATATTTAGCATCACAAAGTGAACTGGATAAATGATCTTAAGCATGGCATTCTGGGGCGCAAATGAGCGCTGTGAATCTAAGCGTGAGGTGATTCAGAGCCTGGCTTTATGAGAAAGAGAATTGAGTGCATTGTCTTGGAGGCTTTTCTGTTTGATTACTACTATGGATGGCTACGAGCCGGGATAATGACTTGAGGGTGGGGAGGCACAAGTATACACCTTGGATGCTTTGGATCATGGGACCTGCGGGGTCGGGGGAAATTTGCGGTGGCGCAGACGATAGCAGGGCGAATGAAGACCAAGCGTAGACTGGGGAGCCTCAATTTTCTTTTCTTGCCTGAACAGACGAGATGATCTGGACCAAGTCATGGCAACCCCTGGCAACCCTCGCGTATCAGCTAGCAGTGCACTGTCCCATGTATAAGCATATTCTTAATCAAAGGCTTACAGAAGATGACCCAGCTCTCCTTGACAAAACCCTTCGCATTCAGTTCAAGGAACTGATAATTGACCTATTCTCCACCCTCATGACCCAAGATGGACCTCCATCCCCCGCAATCTCATCCTCATCATCCTTGATGGATTAGACAAATGTAGGACGGAGGAGGCACAATGCGAGCTTATCAAGCTCATTATCATTACCAAACATGTCCGCAGTGTCCAGGATTTCCCCCTTCTATGGATGATCTGCAGTAGGCCGGACTAGCATTTCAGATATATGCTCTCCCGCTCCGATTTTCCGAATACCTCCCTTGCATTTGGCCACCCGAGAATGCTCTACAAATTATCATCACCAAAGCATCTGGCTTACTTGTGTTAGCAGCAGTTGTCGCTCGATTCATTGGCGATGCAGTAGCAGATGATCCAAATACCCAGCTCGAAATTTACCTTAGCACTTTCACTGGCTTCAGCGGATCCAGCACTTTGAAGAGCCCTCTTCATACACTCAATGTCCTCTATCATGAAATCTGCTCCCAAGTTGCACCCTCTGACCTTTCAAACACCAAGCACATTCTTGGAGTCTGCACTTTCTATTCAGCCTCTATATCTCTTATGGCACTAAGCATTGAAGTGGCTACATTCGGTCCTAGAAGTACCTACAGCAGAGAGGGGTCAAGAGAACGCTATCAAATTTCATTGTGTCTCATTTCAGGATTATATACGGGGCCCAACGCGCTCTTGTGAGTATACTGCAGATGAGGGTACTGTCCATTACCATACCATGACCAAGTCAATTGAGTGGCAGGTGTGACAAGGCAGCAAAGGTACATCATTAATGGGCAATTTTGCTCACTGTAATTTAACAGATGCTTAATGGGATGTGTAGGTGACGATGAATACTGTCTTGGCAGGTCGCTTGAAGCTGTTGATGATTTTGCAATGCTCACTATGTGGAAGGCGAGTTCTTGTGTTGAAGAAACCGGCGGGAGATGAAACCTTTTGGAATCACTGAAACAGGTAGACTTCCGAGGCTTGGAGCTTGACTCAGCGATGGGTTCCTGAGTTCTTGTCTTGGCTTTACTCAACGGTAAGTCTTGGTATCCCTAGTTTGYGCTGTTCATGTGATGTTTAGGTATTAGTGCCACTAATACCCAAACATCACAAGCCTCTCGACCATGTCCAATCATCCGAGTGCCAGCATTCTTCTGAGAGTTTGGCGGATGTATTGGGAGACTCGGATACTCTCAAAGAGTGCCAGCTATTGCTTTCACTTCGTATAGGTGTACCACTTTTCTATCCTCTTTGACTTCACATTGGGCATGAGGGGAAAATGTGACACATTCACCTGCCGTCGGGTGGCAACCTTGATGCCTTTAGTACCAGTACCCCTTCGCTGGGCATTCGCGATGCCACAAAGTCAAAGAGGAAGCGCTCTAAGAGATTACATTGCCCAATTTGCAGAGATTGGTTTACCTCCAAGCAGAAACTTGATGGTACATCCTTTGATGTAGCTACTACCACACCTTGTGATTTATGCCAACCGATGATCAATGTAAATCATTCCACCTATCACAATGGTCAGAGCTCGCTCAAGTGTCCCTCTTGCAAATAGCCTTTAGTCATGTTCGGTTGCTAAACTGTCACTATCAAAGTAGTCACCAACACAGAACAACAGAATGTTGCGAGTCAAATGATCTCAGCCTACAAAATAACCACCCCCGCTAATTTGGAGTGAACAAATGGTACCGAGGATCGGAACTCTGAAACAAAGTTAGCTTGGGCATATAAATTCCGAGACAGGTAGTAGCAGATTTCACGGAGTATCTAATGATTTGTACTCGCTAGTTAAATCTCAATACTGGAAATAGATTTCATCGACTACTTCAGGTGTACGGGAGGATATAATCGCCCTAGGAAGTGGTATTGTCAAGTGGCCTCGACCTTTATTCTTGTGGATTTGCCAGATCAAACTGTTTGACTGTACTAGAACTTTTGTAGGCTGATCAACTTCGTTCCTAAACCTGACAAACAGTACAGTGGTAATCACAAAATAGAGCTCATAAGTCCTGCGAGTCAGCCAAAAAATGGGTAACTGGTGTCACAGAGCTCGCACGCGAACTCTTTATGCTCGTCAGCTAGAAACTATGATTGATTGGGAAAAAGTCATTGCACCATGGATGATGTCCAAATCAAACCTTCCACATCAAGTTTGAGAACGACCTCAAGTTGGTACCCGCAGCAGACTCAAGCAGGAGCACCAGTGTTCATCAGCACACCGCCAGCCCACCAGCCAATCCCAGTAACCCAGCGCGAGAGGCGTCAGCCACATTTCCTGGTCCTACTCATTGTGGCGCAGTCACGCTCTTCGAACAGCGCAAGTCTGGGAGATTAGCCAATTAGTGTTGGAAACGGTACATCATGCTAATGATGTCTTTTGTCGAACGGTCTGTGGCGCCCTCATTCAGCGGCCTCGAGGCTAGGGTCATCGTCGTTCCGAACTCTCATTTTTTTTGATATGCTACGGGTTAGCAGACACTCGAAGGAGTTGGCATTATTGATCTGGTTTAATTTTGCTATGAATTTTACTCATAATTAAATATCTGTTAGGATCAGAATGGGCTCTTGTGGAGTATGCTCATCCGGTAGGTCCACCGAGTTCGTAGGGAGAAGGGTACGGGGAAACAGAGGATAAACCTGAAAGAACAACGGAACCTGAAAATGAATGAATACGTGGCTGTAGACCAACCTCCGATAACGGATTACAGATTAACCAATGTACGGTCCATGACTCCCGGTCCGAAATGTCATGGCAAAAACATATACTCAACTCTCTCCAGAACCTTCACAACATACGCCACCCCGACACGATATGTATTTTGTGGCACCCGTCTGCTGGCATGCTGTGTCGATGATAGTCTCATTTATATTGAAGTAACTACCGACCCTTGAGACAAAACGCAACGGCAACCAACCGGTGAAACTTCTCAGCTCAAGTGAAGAGTTGACATCTGACTTTTGACATTGACAGGAGAATCTCAGTAGACTGATATCATAAGGGCGATCAAGGGCCACCAAGCTCTAATGACCATGCGATAAGCAGTTTATAAAATTATATTGTGGGGTTTAGACTACTTCTATAGAGGCTAAAGTGCGGGGAAGGGGATCCGACCACGTTTTGTAATTTATGAGATGGAGTTAGACGGACAGTAGAGTCGAGGCTATGTTGATGGTGGTGTCCGAGACTCCCGAGACAATGTCAGTGCATTGTGAGATGTCTGGTCTCCTCGGAGCTGAAGTTATGTCCAACGTGATGACTGTTGTCGGGTTAACGATGCCAATACAGCGGAGAATTGTTAATCAGCACCAGCGCTGTTGTTCAGCGGAGTGTCACGGATTGGATTTGTGGACATCAGTATCGAGGTGATTTATGCGCTCGAGAATCAATATCGTATTATTCAATCATGGGCATTTAGTATCGGTACGGTACAATATGGACTGAGACCATCGTGTCCAGTGTAAGCTTGCCCGGAAACCAACGAGAAAGTTTTCCTTCTAGATAACCGAATGGATCGTCGGGTCATTCGTCTTGTCAGGTCCACCACACTCAACCAAATCACATCGCACATGTTTATGTCACAAGGCTAGCGGCACGTAGATGATGATCAATCATGATGCTTATTTCGACGCAGGCTTATCACTTATCAAGGTCGCGATGATGACGGTGTTGTGATGTCAATTATCTCAATCGTGATCGTATCACCCATCTCTTTGGTTCTTTTAGTGTACCAACTTACTTATGATCAGGATAAGCGTGTTGGTTCTGTGTCCAAGTCTGGTCTATCGAAGCGTAAAGTGTGAGCTGAGCTCGTCACTGATGATGTCAAAAGTATATGAACCCTAAGTTGGCATAGTAGCCTGAGTACCATCAGACCCGTGGACCTGTCCACGCTAGGAGGTCTCGAAATCCCTATCTTCGAGTCCTGCACTCTTCAGCCATCAGCCGAACTCAGTTCCTGACTTCCTAGTGGTACGACGCTGGAAACTAAATTCCACTATTGTTGAGCCAGTATGGCGCCATACACTCTTAAAATTATCCATATCCAAGCCTAAAGCCTTAAGAACTGATAAGCGACGACGACAAACGCGTAGACTCGGCTTAATGTGGATATTCCCATATCAAACACTCAACTGAATACAGAAAAATTTCCAGCTCTGATGATCATCTTACTTATATTAGATTACTTCTGATCCCATGAGCGTTTAATTCCAGTGGGGGATAAGGTAAATGTAGGTATGGGGTTAAGTCCAACTAGACTCCAGAACGGCGATACTGTAGCAAATGCAACCCGGATTTGTGCGAGGAAGAAGGTGATGGCCGAGATGGCATCAGAGAGACACGAGGGATGCCAACGGAAATTAACTGCCAGACCAAACTTGTCTGATAGCAACTAGAAAGCCGGGGGCGTAGTATGATACCTTAAGAGCGCCCTGGAAAGAACCGGAAAGAAGAAGCTTCGGGACTTTAAAAGAAGTATTAAGGTGGATTTGGGAAATTGGAAGGTGTATTCCGGTGGTGCGTGGCGGTAGTTCTAGACCCTATTAGAAGTCTGAGAAGGAGAATCATCCTCAGAGACATTAAACTGTGATCGATCATGTTCATTAGAACCATATGTTTACCTCCACCTACACGAATCGGAACCGAGCGTGGAACGATCGAGCGCTCGACGAAATAAAACTTGAGTCGTGTGATCACCTTTCGTTCGCTCTGACTACCCATAGGCTGGTAAATTCGGATGATCGATGATATTTGTCGTTTGACATATGTCCCGCGGACGCACAGAGTAATTCAATTTGGTAGACAGTTGAACGTTGAACAAGGAACGCCGTGGGTTGTAAACACTTTTCAGGGACTGTTTCGGCAACGTGAATAAAGCGCTCATTGGGTAGTTGCTTACAGCCTAGCCAAGTCCCACACGTAGGAGTGAACCCCATTAGAAGTCGTCGGAAGTTATCGGGGAAGATTCCCTTCCCCTTCTAAGCCTCGAAGGAGGAGTATCCTACGATCGCACTCGTTCATTCAAGCTACAAGTATACATTCACGTACAAGAGCCGGAGCCGAATCGAGAACAACACAGCACTTGACGAGATAATAAATTAGGGCCGGAGGTCCGTTTCGTTTATTTGGGACGACCTCTGGCTGGTGAAATAAAGATCAAAGATGCTTGTTGTTTGACAACATGTTCCCGGACGCATAGAATAAAAGTCCAATCTGGTAGTCAGTGGAGCAAGAAACGCAGTAGGCTGTAACTTCACTCTCGGGGTCTATTTCATAAAACAAGAATACGCGCTCGCTAAGTACTGCAGTGCGATTCCACTCCCACAGATGCAGGAATAGAAAGCCCACCTCGACCAACGACTTGGCGCAAGATTCCCACCCAGCCCCTATGGTTTAAATAACCGACGAGAAAGACCAGTACTCCATAGAGAGTCTTCTGTACCCTGTGCGCGTTTGACTCACATGTTAATCTCCCTTGAACTTTCTGTTCGAAGTAGCTCTGATGATCGGTGGTCTTTGGGTATCGCCTGAGGGGCATCGATCGGGTGTCGTAAACGATTGCTCTTTTCGAAACTTGTTGAAGCGTTCGAAGGGTTAGGATCCCAGTTTCCGGCGCGGCTATTTTGGAAGCTGGGATTCCAGTTACCACTTCCCGCCCTAAGCGAATTAAAAGCTCAAGTCCGGAGCCTACGCGTGTAAGAACTGTTAATAAAAAAACGCATCAAATGCCGAGAAGTAAACTGCATCGCTTCTGTTGACTCCTCTCAAGCAGGGCTGCCACTTCAACCGCTCGCCTGTAAGAATGTAAAGCAGCGCTTCACCGACTTCTGTGGCGAGTAACATCAACGGCTCAAGAGAAAATAGACTACTACCCCCGGCCCTGAGGTTGAGTACTCTCTTTGAAGACCGGTTTTCCGAAGAGAATCGCCTGATTGTTTATCGACAACTTTGTCAGGTATTTTCAAGCAATACATCCAACGAAGCAATTCAGTCCGCCAAATTAATCGTACCCGTTTTGTTGTGGGGAGGGCACGGGTTATGTACAGTAAATGGTTCTCTGCGGCAAAGTTGCCGAGCAGACCCTTAATTTGGCATAACTGCATTCTCGATTGCAGCAACAGCGTGGGGTCGTCTGATCGCTCTGCGCAACTTCTTGAGCCCAAGGCCCAGAAACTTCCAGTGATAAATAGTATTAAGTGGTTTTTCTCCTTTACCGATAACGTTAACACCTGAGGCAAAGTTGGAAGCACTTTCTGCTCCTATGGTTATGGGCGCGTATTTCTGCCAATACCGACTCTCAAGCAAACCATAAAAATTCAAGTTCGTGAAGCTAGTCTTCAGTTATACTTGCCGTATGTCGGCCCAAATACGTGTTTTCGGGAAATACATCTGCAGCGACTCACTTTACCTCTCGCCGCGTGGCGGGGAAGCTCGAAGCATTTACAGTACGTATCCTAACTCTAGCTACCGAGTAAACGGGCCCTCTCAGGCCCTTGGGAAGTCTCGATCAGTAGCGAAAATGAAAAAAAAACACTTCCGTATTTCTACCCTTCGTGAGTTTTGATCAGCGCCCCTCCAACGAGAACAGCAAGTGAGTTTCCATTCATATCCCTACCAGGAAGAACTTCTCGGAAGTAGTACTTGTTTTTTATATGGGCGCGTATTTTCAAGCTACCGAGTAGCCCATAGACCCTCATTTGAGCCACGCTCGATCAAATTAAACGAGGGAAAAAGAGATTTACCTTCCACCAGCTAGGTCGTGCTGTGGCGGAGGTTCGAGAAGATACGTGTGGGTGCGTGGTTTTAATTACCGAGCGTTCGAGTTGGACCCTTGTTGAACGGTGAGCACTGAGTGAGTTCTCGAGTCCCGATCAAGTGCTAAGGAAACGACTAGAGTCGTCTCGAGTCTGAGCTGGGACGCGGACATTTCAGATCTGGTGAAATTTTCCTGTGAGAAAACCTACGCTTCTAACAGTTTCAGCCGTTTTTTTTTGCAGGTTCTCTCTTTCATCGGCAGCGGCGAAGTTCGAACTTGGTGCGTGCGTACGTACTATGGGCGCGTAGAGTAGATCCCTTGGGAAGTCTCGATCGACGGAAATCAATTGCGGCGAAATTCGAACTTCGAAGTAATTGTGTATGGGCGCGTATTATAGCTACTGTGGATTCTAAAAGCTAGTATGTGTATGGCGGATATCTGGTAGTATTAATAAATAAAACACAACTACCATACCTTTATCAGAGAAATGCAACTACACCCGACGTTTTAGGTCCAAACACAACTAGTATGTCTGAGAGAGATAATCTTGTATAATTTATTAAGTATAGACGCAACTAGTGAACATCATGACTGCAACTAATGATCCTCGTGAACGCAATATCAATAATGACATTTGGGGCGAAGTGGAGGACCCAGAGATATCGCTTTATCGGCTACGGCAAAGTTCGAAGTTCGAAGGGCTGTGTACGTACACCATGGGCGCGTAATGTGAATTCTATGTTACCGAGCAGATTCTTGGCAGTCTCGAACAAGTGAGCGTTTAGGAATCTTAGAGTCGTATGATTTTATTTCCGTTCGGACTGGAATTGGTGAATTGATGCGTAGCTATTAGTGCAACATGTTCCGGGGGCCCCCAAAATTGCAGTGGGTGGGAAGTCTCGATCGACGAAGTTCGAAGTTCGAAGTAATTCATATGTGGGGGTGTATTGTAGGTACTGTGGACACTAAAAGCTAGTATGTGAGTGTTTGATCGGATATATCGTTGGTCGTGGATCCTCATAACAGTAGCTGACTTGCTCTCTTTGTCGGCTACGGCGAAGTTCGAAGGACTATGTACGTTATGGGCGTGTAATTTGAATTCTAGGTTACCGAGCAGACTCTTGGCAGAGTCTCGAACAAGTGAGCGTTTGGTCGTATGATTTTATTTTCGTTCGGACTGGAATTGGTGAAATGATGAGTAGTTATTAGTACAATATGTTCCGTAGGCCCCCAAAAATGCAGTGGGTGGGTTCAAAAGTAAACCGCTTAGAAGAATACGCGTTCGCTACGTACCCCTCAAGAGGTGCAATACCGCCACCCACCCTCCCACACACCCCAAGAACAGACTAACCTCATTTCACCCAATCAAAGCACCAGCGCCTGGGTACCGTATACAGTAGACATACAACACCAATTACAATTATAATATAACCCACTCAATGACCTTCTGTGTGATGTTGATGTTGATGTAGTCAATGACAACCCTTCGATATTCTGTTCCGCGGAGCAACAGAGCCCAGGAGGTCAGCTGGTCAGCTGCAAAACAAAGTTGTAATACTCGTGTGAGGGGCTGCATCATCAGCAGACCTCGTACAGGGAAGATGCCGAGCGACGGGGTTGGCCGGGTGATGGTGATGGTTGGCGGGATCATGGACCCCATGGACCACGGAGACCTTTACTATGGGTATATGGTAAGTTCCGTGATACAGAGTGCCTAATTCCGTGATCGATGTTGGGGGTTAGACTGGAAAGCTAATTTGTGTGGAGTGTGTCGCTGGTCCCGCCAAGGCGAGGCAGTCTCGCTGGGCCAGATCCGGGAGATATCAAGAGCTGGTCAGGTGAAGATACAACCTGGGGAAGGGGAACACATAATTAATTATGTACAACGCTAGGTAGACCGTCGATGACGGACCTCACCGGATTTCGGGTGTGGGGAACAGCGCAGGAGACCAACCCCGCATTTACGTGCTAGTGCCACGGGTCTAAATTTCCCTTGTCGTGTGTCAAAACAGCCGAGCCGGTGGCAGAGCAGCCGTCTGGGAGGGGACAGCGCATATGGGGGCAGCCAAGGGGGACACCCGAGACCCGGCACCCAGTCGGTTGGAGGCTGCAGCGGCCTTGGTGTCAAGTGGACCGGCTTAGATAGCGGACAACGTGTTGGATCCAGGTGCTTGGCCGGAGTCGGGCCGGAGTCATG
>JANIEX010001311.1:0-10422 GCA_027627405.1 Leucocoprinus birnbaumii | reverse complement strand
GAAGAAGTTGGATGAGGAAGACTTGCGGGCCGGACTGGATGCAAAACGAGACGAGAGCTGGGTGTGAACTAGCTGGGGATCGACTACTAACATGCCTAGATTCTATACGAAATAAAATCAACTTCAAATCGTCCGATAAAATATTTGAGTCGGTGGCCAACGAGTTTTTATGACGCTAAAGAAGGAAAAGAGTGAAACATCTTGAGAGGCCGCGATCTATGTATTCAAGACGTTGAAAGCAGAACAAGGAGATGTACCAAGTGCGCAGGCCGCGACGAGAGCCGAGCAGAGTCGGGAGGAAAGACACTGGCTAAAAGAAATGTACTAGTGCACAGAATGACTATAATATCAATACAGCTAGGTATACTATCACAAGAGGCTATCAAAACCAGGGCTTTTAGATCGTGACTAACGGCATAGGTCCTCGCTAATGAGGATGCCGAGGCTTGGAAAGCGATGGAGGTGACGAGGCGGCGTTCTGCAGATTGACGCTATTGTGGGCGCTCCGGGGTGGCGTCTGATCGGAACGGGAGAGTCGTGTGCGATGGGTGTCGGATGCGAGTTTCGTGAGCAGACGAATACCCATTTCTACAATGATGACCATTTTTAAAGAGACGCAAGTAAATCACGCATCGATGTGTACTCGATCTTTCTGGTCCCTAACGTTGAAACATTCTCTTTGAATGTCTAGGAGATTTCATTCATGTTCCGTCTCCACGTCCGCGTTCCTTCGACCAATCTTCTTCTTTATCGTGTATTCATCCCGCTCCCTCTGCAACTGTGACAGAGTTTGAGAATCATGCGTCGGGGCCACTTCCGCCATTGGGTCCAATCTCTCCAACAACCATGAAGTGCTATACCTACCTAATGTGGCCTCGCACGGCTTCGTTCCTATCCCTAGGTGGAAATGCGTGACACCGGACAGAAGGTCGGGAACATCGGAGAATAGTGCTTTACATGTCTCAACTATCTTGTCTGACTCTGCGACAAGCCTAGGCACGCCGCCATGCTCAGATGGACTGGCAACATTGAGCAGTGATTGTTCTTCATGTTCCTGGTAATTTCAAGTTGAACAAGAGCGACTGAGATAACATTCAGGCTTGTAACCAGTAAACCCAGCATACTTGTTTGGGGAAATGGATGTCGCAATCGACTTCGTAGAAATCAAAATCGGCAAGCCTTAGCACCAGATCTTGCTTTCGGTCCAACTCGGGTACAACCTGGGGGCATGCTTGCACCAAAATCAAATAAATAAGAGATATCAATCGTATCCTGAAGGAGGTTCTTATTAGAATAATTGTCCCAACCTCCCCACGAAATCTCTGCTTGCAGGTTGGAATCTCGTAAGACTTCCTGAAGCCAGGGTTCCTGCTTTTCGGATACAACTGATGTGGGGCAGTTTCCCAACCCAATGCCCTTATCGCGATATGATAGTATACTGCTTCGTCTCTGGTGGGATATTGTCTCGAGCGTCGGAGCTCGCACAGGAAGTCCTGGAAGGATGCACTGCGAAAGCGAACGTGCTGGATTCTGCATCCACGGGAGTAGTTAATATGAGGATAGAGTGGAATTTCTCCAAAGCACGATGGAACTCGTGTCGCATGATGTTTAGGAAATTGGCAACATTGCTGAACCAATCAATGACTACACCAAGAGTACAAGGCATAGACTGCAAGTATACGCCTTGTGAGAAGTACAATAAGGGAAGGGATGCGAGATAAGAGGTTGATATATAACACATACAAAGCAACTAATGAATTTCCCCTGTGACTCCGGATCCTTCTAGGGACTCGAGACACACGAGCAGCTAACCATTTGGACTGTCAATGATCTAGTTACCAACAAACCAGATAACAAATG
The DNA here is from genome assembly GCA_027627405.1 of Leucocoprinus birnbaumii. Classification (NCBI taxonomy): domain Eukaryota; kingdom Fungi; phylum Basidiomycota; class Agaricomycetes; order Agaricales; family Agaricaceae; genus Leucocoprinus; species Leucocoprinus birnbaumii. The sequence goes on along the minus strand of JANIEX010001311.1, from coordinate 8,562 downwards.
CTGCGAATGGAAAGAGATCGGAAGCTTTGCGCAAGATCAACTGTAAGTAGGAATCACTGAGGGGCCATAAGCGACAGTGATATTCTGATGAGCTTATATGAATTGATTGAAACTCATCCCATAAGAAGAGAGAAATATCCAGTCTCGTCCAGGACTCATAGACAGACATATTCTCTGGTAGAAAGAAGTAGAAATGCTGGGGCGAGATGGGATATGTCCGAGCTGATACCCGAGCCTCCTGCAAACCATCCAGACGAGGGGGAAATTCCTGCTTACTCCTGGCATGGGCCGACGTGACAAGTTCAATAGTCTTGGCATTGTACTACCTTCCCGTTGTACTCCTCCGGGCCATTGAGAATGATGAGATAGGGTCATTAAAGACACAGGGGAGCAGAGTACAAGAGAAAAACAAGGACCGAAAAGAAACAACGCGTTTGCCGTAATATGCAATGGGCACTGGCGATATATATAGTGACATGCTATCGATGCGGTCAGATCATGACCTCTCTTCTTGGTGAACCACCATGCCAATCGTTGATGAACTGTGAGTAGCCGCGCTCCTCGAGCCGTAGGAAACATTCGCTCAATGACTAAATTTCAGGTTTGAAGGTGATATCGTTTCACAGTGGGCCCGCTCATATCGTAGAAATCTTATTGTCGATGGTTCCCTCCAGATTTACACGGGCTTCATCTCAGCGAGTACAGCATCTTCGAGCACGACAAAAACTTACATATATGTTTCCCTGGCACGAGGATAGAGTTGATCTCGCAGATTCTCTCCTGGCTCAAAGGGGAATCACGTACATCTGACGTCTTCTGGCTACACGGCGGGGTGGGTGTGGGCAAGTCAGCGGTGATGAAAACAATCTATGAGAAGGCAGAGGAACTCGGGATCCACGCTGTGTCTGTGCATTACAAAGCCGATCCAGACGGCCCCACGTTATCCGTGAAGAAAACCATTTTGCAGCTTACGCATGACTTTGCGAAGAAGGACACCGAGTACGAAGCTCTTCTAGAACAGTCCGTTTCTCGACAGGCTCGTACTTGGTCTTCGAGCCTGGAAACACACTGTAGAGTGCTCCTAGAGCCATTTGCGTCTCTACCGGTATCATACCGACACCTTATCATTTTGGATGGTGACCCTGCATATCCGACCCAGCTGCTGGAGCTAGTCCATTCAATGGTGAGGTCAACTGGGGTTCCAAACTGTGTTTTGTGGATTGTGTCGACTCGGTATGATCCAGCTCTCCATCAGAAGCTCAAATCGCTACCGGGTGGGTATGATGAAGCCGAGATACAGTCAAAGCCTGATGCGCAGGTCCGGAGGGACGTAGAGTTTTACTTGCGCGAGAGACTCAGGGGCATTAATGCAGAAACTTACCCACATTTAGAGCTGAAGCCAGGGCAATCATGGCCGTCTGAGGAGGTCTTCTCTACAATTCTGAATTCATCCGCATACTATCTCAGCCATGCACGGGCCATCTTTGACCATGTGTTCCACCACCTACGACGACAGCTGCCTGAATCTCAACTTCTAGACGAGCTTCCCAACTCCAAGCCTCACATAGTCTGGAGTGAGGTTGATCCGACACCGAATGACCTGCGTCCTCTGGACCCTATCTACAGTCACATTGCTCACGGGATCGCTGAACGAAAGACATTATTGCCCCTTATTGTCATCATCTCAGCATATCCGTCTTCTTTGACCCTGCACGAAATGTCGCTATTATTGTGCGAACCGAGAGATGCTATAGAGGACTTGGTTCAACGTCTCAATTCAATTGTCGTCGAGTCACCTGCAACACCCTCAGGAAACCGGAGAGTCCTGCGATTAGACCATCCTTTCTTCCTCGACTATCTCCTAAACCCGAAGCGCGCAGCACAGCACTATACAGATAGACATGTGACTCTCTCAAGTCTCGTGCATGCATGTCTATCCGCGTTCAACTTCGAGCGAAAGACCAGACTGCATTTCTCACATATCTCGAAGTTTTACATGGCCAAGGAATCCAGCACACCTCATACACCGATAGCCTTCATGTCAGCTTTCCACTATATCTCTACATTTGTTGTCATGAACATTTGGGAATTTGTCAAAAGGCTTTCAAGGCTGGATTATTGGTGGATAGCGGGCCGGATGGAAGATATGCTTCGTGTCCTGAGCCGTTCGAGTGGGGTCAGTGAGGTACATTCTTTGGTTGGATTTATCTCCTGGGCTGCCTCTATGAATGTAAGGCGTCTCGTCGTATTCCTTGGTCCCACGAATAATAACCTATTGTCGTACTTATACTTCTCTCAGACTTATTATGTCCGGACAGCTGCAATCTCAAGAATAGATCAAGAACTAATCGATGCCTGCGTCAAAGTCTCACTGCCCTTGGTGAGTGAATCTAACCAGACAAATTATTTCTTCTCAGTTCCTTCATGAGACTCCCTCGACGAACGAGAATTACCCTATCGCTTTACACGGATCCGCTCGTTACGCCCTAATCGGGAATTCAGATGACCCTATACTTGCTCTTCTCATTGAAGAGGGGGTAACGTTTTATACTTATGCCGACATTGGCGAGATGTAGTCCGACACTGATCGTTAGGTTACGCGAATCAGAAAAACAGGCCACCCTCGGCATCGAGTCCGAGTACTGTCCGTGTTTCCCCTCAGACCTGTCATTCAATTCCTCCTTGATTTCTTCTAAATGTTGTCGTGTTCTGCCGCTGGTATCATTTCCTTGCTATCAACTTGCTCTCGTGTTTTTCTCAATGACTTTGTTTGCTTTCGCAGTTGAGTTTCCTCGTCTTATATGTTAATCTTTCTGTATATCGTGGATACTTTTGATTGGTTTGCGAGACTTTCATGAATCCCGTTGTTGCGTCGGGTTTTGCTTCTGCTATAGTGTCTCGTTAAACGCTATCAATTTAGGATCATATCTACATTCTCTCAATATTAATAAATTTGTTGACGAAGTCGATTTAAACTTGCATGTTGAAATGAATTTTGCCGGCTTCTGGTTTCGAACCTGTAACAGTCGGGGTAAGACATGCCTGATCTCGCTGGGGTACTTGCGCTAGACTCCTACCCTGTCCTCTGGGGCCTTGATGTAAACAACCTTGATTGAACAAAAGTTCAACAACCGCTAAGTTTTAGCGGCGCTAACGTCTCTGGACGACTGGCAAACAGAGCCTGCAGATCAATCAGAAGATTTATCTTCGCACATGTCTCACCTGAGAGTCAAATCAGTAAGCCCCTCCTACAACGGTACACTGTCTGTCATCAGCTCTTATTGCATCATTCGACGCCGTGTACAGTCGAATGGGAGATTGGTAGGGGTCGTATACGCCTTTGGAATCTACGTGCTCACGCTTTGTTTGGCCCTCTGTTCTTGGATTAACATTACCGTGACGCTGATGATGTGACTCGCTGCTTATTGGGCTAACTGACCCTGTGTTTCCCGAGCCCCAACACGGCGTTCAACGTCTATTTCCGGGGACCTCCCTTCCGGTTAGTCAGGCGCCTAAGATGAAACCTTATCTGATAACGTTTCCACCCTTCCATGGGTGTCGGACCACTTTCACTTCTGCGAAACCTCCCTAACACTTCGTTTCCCCCTCGTTCACAATTTAAAATTGTGCATCTGCTGAAAAATTATTCTTCTCTCTTCCTTCTGGATGTCCGACATCCACTTTGCTGACGTCGTGGTTTCTAGCACATAAGCTAAACACGACCCGATGCTTAATTGAATGTATGAATGCTGGGCTTCCAGGCTAGGCCCATCAATTGACTTCCAACCTGTTGTGCTCTAATAAAGTGGCGGCGAAGTGGAGCCATGTGTCAAAGAAGCCGCTCCGAGTTCTCTCTGCAGGTCTTCAACACACATGTTCAGGCGATGACTTGAGGCGAGCGAAAAAATGCTCTTCAGCCTGATAGCTCAACTGACACTCCGAATCAAAAGTATCAGCTTCAGAGGTTTCCCACATTATCTAGAAACAATAGCAAAAGATTGACACAGGTCAACATGGTTACGTTCTTTAAATGGATATAAAGGTTCCATAGCAATGCAGTTCGCGCTTAGTCCATGCCGACGCTCGTGTTAGCCAATTAGGGAAACATTTCTACCGAAGTACCATTCCGGCCCCTTTCCATCTCGTCGGTCCTATCCCGCCGATGACCGATCGGCACTACTCGTCTCTTCAAGGGTTGGCAGGTGTTTGACCATATTGACTGGCCTCTTTTCCTCCTCCAATTGCTTCGACCTCATACGACGACCTTGCCATCGCTCCCTCGACAAATGGGCAGTCCACATATACCCGTATCTTCCCAGACAGTCGCTTCACCTCTGGCAACTGCTGCACAAGTAACTACACGGAGCCCAGAGTCGACGATTCACGACGTACCAAATGAAATTCTCGCCAAAATATTCCACATCCTTCTTCACACATATCTCCCGCACCTCCAATTACTCTCTCAAGAGATGGCGAGGATACGTCTCGTGTGCCGTAGATGGGATGACATCATAACGGGCGAAGCAATTTTCTGGAAGAACATCCATCTTCGAGGCAACCCATACCTACCTTTTCGGCACGACTGCCTACTCTCCGCTATTCAGCGCTTTGCCAAACGCGCCAGAATGGCCCCACTTTCCTTTGGTTTTGGCCCGGTCTTTATTGCAAATGACTGGCCCAAGCACTTCGCGAAAGAAATTCATAGATCGCACGACATTTCAATCTCTTTAGGTCACGTGGAGTCCGCTACGGAAGTCCTCGATATCTGCCCCTTTGAGAATGCGGTAAACCTCGAGAAGTTCTCTTTGGAGGTTCAGACGCTGGGCGTGTCAATGCTTGATATTGTTTCACGCCTGCTCATCACTGTACCATCACTGCGGCATCTGGCAATCGGATGGATCAAAGATGCAGAATACCATGCCCCCGATTCATGGGACTCAGCCTATCGAAATGTATGGGCCAATCTTACTTCACTGTGTCTTCATGGAAGGAGATTGGAGGATGTCTTCTCTATCTTACAATTCGCTACCTCGGTTGAAAGCCTGCTGATCAGAACCCAACCTTCCAGAGCTCTCGGTACAAATCCAATTCCTACTTACTACATCGAATCTCCCCTCTCCTTTCCGAACCTCCGCCACCTCGCACTCATCATTCCTGCCGAGCACAACACGATACTCCAAGCGATAGAAGCCCCTCGTCTCACCGTCCTTTCGGTCGACGTGTTGGGTACTATGAGAGTTCCCAGATACCAGCAACTCAATAACGTTATACTTGAGTTCTTGATGGGCGCACGTCATTCGCTTCGTGCGCTATTCATAGAGCAGATTGAGGCATCCCAGCTTCTATCTTTCCTACAACATCCGGCTGTTGAACCACTTGATATCGTCGAGGTGATATTTAGCCACCCAGCAATGATCGAGAAAGTCATTGCTCGATTGCAGGAGGGATTCAGCTCAGGGGTCCAGCCGTACCGCTATGAAAAATATACGGGGAACTCCTTGGTAGTAGGATGGGGAAGGAACACGTTGCATGGTATCACCCATCAGTTGATGCCTTTGTCGGATAGAACGCGTGGGCTCATTTGAATGCTTAGATATCTCGTTTTAGACTTCGCGGACACGAAGCTTTTGTCTTTTTCCCTCGTTCTATTTAAGAAGCGTTTCTGGGTGTCATCAATTCTGCATGTATATCATTGCGATAGCAACATAGAGACATAGAAGTAGTAGAGACGTAGTATCCCTCAGTCAGAGTACATTGATCACTTGATATTGGGCTTTCCCGGTGCCGAAGGCTCGAATCATAACCTCGTGCTGTGCTGATCACAGTATTTTGATTCATTCAATATTACCGGGCTGCGCAACGACTTTATTTATCGGGTCGCTTCAGACTGTGCAGAGGCTTGAAGGCTCGCTAGCGTCACCGCAGCTAGCCGGCTCAAAAACTTACTTATATCGCACTTTTCGCAATGTTCTCTCCCTCAACCACTCAATCCTGCATATCCTCCCGACGACATTTTCTGATATACACAAATCATGCTAGCTAGCTTCATGAGCTATTTTGGATGGCCCAATGACCCCAGGGGTGCTGCTCGGGAAGCGATAGCGCAAGTTCGACAACAGTTACAATTACTAGAGAAGAAGGAAGAACATTTACAAAAGAAGATTGACGAAGAAATGAATGAGGCCAAGTCGAACATCGTTTCCAACAAGTCTGGTAAGTGTGCTGATGTTCTCCCTGTTGTTGTTTGAACTTGACTCTCGGTCTTTATTGTCCCTTTCATAATCCATCCCCTACTTATCTCGACCCCTCGATCTCTCTAATCACGATGTCAACACAACAGTCTGCCTTCAGGCCCTCAAGCGTAAAAAAATTCTTGAGGCTGAACTCGACCGTGTCAGTGGCATACGCCTCCAACTCGAAATGCGATTCAGTGTCGACTCATCAATAAACCACCACGCTGAAGCATTAGCAGCTATGAACAAAGGCTCAGATGCGATCAAGAGTATTATACATGAAAACATGAGCTCTGATGACGTGGTGGATAGGATTGGCCCGATTACCGAGCGGAGAAATATTTCAGAGAATACCTTGAATGCGATCGATACGAGTCCTAAAGTGGATCCTGAAGAGGATGTGAGAATTGACTACCGTGAATTTGGGTCTGCGCTGATCCTTTGGTTATTCTAGGAAATATTACTCTCTGAGCTGAATGCATTGGAGGAAGAGGTTCTCAATGAACGTCTAGCCGGTGCAGATCATGTACATGTGGATATACAATTAAGGCAGTCAGCAGGTATGTTTATTTCTTCCATCTCCATTCATCTGCCTCATTATACTCTCAGCCCGATAACCGGCGGCCGTAGAAGACCATGAGACAGCCCAGCTGCGGGAGCTACAGGCTCAGCTGGGGCTATGATCTCTCTAGCGCTTCTTTCACTCTGTTCTCTCATACTACTCTCACTTTGATTCGTGAGTTTCCACGTTCTGCTCCTCATTTCATACTCGCTAACCTTTTTCTCCCATAAAATTCATTTAGTTGTGCACCTACTTCCCACGAGTGCCAAACCTCTAATACGATGTACGATGTTTGTGTTTGGCATTAAACAAGGCACGGAAAGGAGTTAGGTATCCAGAAGTGCAGGGAAGGTGAAGTAAGCAGTTGCCCGCCAAATGAGTCAGTTCACGGGGTTTCATACCATGGGTTTTGGCTTTTTGACACTGTGAGATAAACCCTCTTCGCATATTGGTAAAAAAAAGAGGGACTTTACATTWAGATTAGACATACTCTAGTATTATTTACTGCAAAAAACCTTGAGACTCGTCAAATGGAAAGGCGATAGGCTCAAAAACCCGGTCTTGGAACCAATGTCACTGAACAGACCCTGGAAGATAAGAGCTAGATGCTGAATGGAGGAGCTATAAGAAAGTGAAGAAAGTGCAGCTCGCAACCAAAACTCACAACAGCAAAGCCGCCCCGAGTTGTGAGGAGCACAAGAGCGCATCAGGTCGTCGTAAATTCTCACGACCCTGCTGATTGCTGTACAGGGGCTGCACAGCGCATGGGACCCTTGTGTGATCTACAGCATTCCCCTGCTCAACCTCAATGGGACCCCATCGTCATTCCCTGAGGTCCAATATGTCAAAGCTAGCTCAAAGTCATCACTCCCCACCTCCTACGCGGCATCTACTAGGGAGGGGAGATGAAAGTCTTCTCGCTAAGACAGCATATGTCTGCCGCTCTCTCCAAAGCCTAGGAGTCATTTCTCCTCGAATACAACGTAAATCTTGGTTTAATTAACTTTAATAATTATTACGATCTGAATTGATTATCCGACAGTAGGCTTCGAGAGTCAACCGACAAACGGAGGGCGGGTTTTTAGAAGAGGGGGACCCTGTTGCTATCCAGGGACCCGCAAGTCCTTCTTGGATCAAATAATTGGCTGGATCAGCGACGATTCTCGGGAATCCCATATATTATGGCTCTGTGGAGCTCTTGGCGTCGGCAAGACAGCGATAGTGAACTTAGTTGCACAATGGGCTGACGAGTCAAATCTCCTTGCCGTCAGTATCCCACATGCAAGCAAGCACTCGCTCGAACAGATCATCGCTACCGTAGCCTACGAACTGGCTTTTACTAGCAGTGGCTACGCAGAGCTGCTCTATGATATGATTAAGAACAAAGCACCACTAAACTGGAAATCGGATTCAGGCTCTCAGGTCATCGATTTATTGGCACCACTGTCAGATCTACCTCATGAACCTAAACGCCTTGTCGTCATCGATGGTATAGGTGCGAGCCATTTGGAACTGATCAAGTCAATCACTCCTTTGAGTGACCTCCCACTCCTCTGGCTCATTTCATCGCAACCAGTACGAGAAATACTCTTAGCTTTACACCATACCCCCAAATCCCTGTCGCTACGTCGAGCTGCCTTATGGAGACTATCCGGAGGTCGCTCAGGATATTGAGCATTATCTTCGACAGGAGCTCATGCAGAGCATGCACCTTCGTAGCACAGGAGGGATCTCTATAGGGCAGGCGCCATCACTTTCGGAGGACGA
>JANIEX010001310.1:0-10456 GCA_027627405.1 Leucocoprinus birnbaumii | reverse complement strand
TTCTTCACGAGGTCCGGGTCTCGTCGTAGCCTCGCTTCGAGGATTTCCGCATATGCAGAGAAGTTGAGAGAGAGTTGATGTGCGATGGTGATAAAGAAATCGTCGCCGTCGGGGCTACTGGACTTTGCGGAGAAGCAGTAGGTTGCTGCCAGGATGTCTTCTACTTGTTCCATACACAGCTGTGGCATATCTGACGTTGGCCCCCCCCATAGTGCCACGGCCGGACCTCCTGTCTGGCGGGCCCATGAGGTGAACAGCTTGATGTGCTTGTAGTCGCGTGTCTTTGGTACAGACTCCAGCTCCTTGTCTCGAGCCGCAGAGTCATACAAAGCGTCAATGCAGGCAGCACTGCGAAGGGTATCTGAGGGTCTCTCGTCTGAACTTTTCAGGAGGCGCCAAGGTGGTAGCTTTACAGAAGAGCTCACCCATGTCATAATAATGCCAGTGTGCTATGTCTCGAAAATTGGAATCTTCGAGGACCAAGTCTCTTGAACTTGCGAAGAATGGCATTGCGAAGGGGATACAAGCGGGAGTTTACAGTGACCAAAGAAGCTGTAGAGAAACGGTAAATCCTACCTGGTGAGGCTGTGTCATAGCCTGCTGTGAGATACCCAATGACTCTCAGGGCCATGTGGGTTTTGCGGGGGGAAGACTTTGGTTAAGCAGCATATAGGCGGCGGGAATACCCGCTCGCCTGCCGCCCTATCAAATTTGTAACCTACGGTAGGCTACGGAGCACATGAAGTAGAATCGACGCTCGACAGGGCTCTTATGTACGAGTTAGGTTGTAAAGTATCTAATAAGAAAAAGGAGAGGAGGGTGGGTCAACGAAAAGCTTGTAGAGAGTTGAGCTGTAGACCTTCAGCACGGCAAAGTGGAAACGTCACGATGTCTAACAATGACCCCTGTCTCTCGACTCGAACTCGAGGAGTTCGGTAGCCCCTAAGTACTAAGTCCACGACCGTGGACCCAGGCTTTTGGTGAGTCATTGACCTGGTGTAAACAAATGTTTCGAGTTCGATTATTGAACGCTATATTAATGGCCAGATATTTACTAGGACACCCACCATATGCAACATGAGTTCCCTTCATTCACGGGCAAAATCTCGGATTCGCTTAGGGTTCCTTTTGCAAAGCCTATCCAGCCATCTCAACCTCATGATAAAAAAAAAGTACGATTTAGACTTTTGAGGGGATATCATCCACCGTGGGTGACAGGAAGACAAGTTATAGTAGAGTCTCTCGACGGGAGGTGTAGCCGAGGAAAAACGATAGGAGCACAATTTCTCCCGTATTGGCGGGTTCAGCATCCTGTTCCGAGAAAATTCAATACAAGGAAGGCGACCCATTCACTGTGACATTCTTAACTCTCGACCGGCGGGTATCCAACTTCAAACTCTCCCAAATACTTTAATATAAGGTCTTGCTGCTCTGTCTGTTCCCCGACCTAGTCCATGAAGGAGTCTAGGTCTTCTAGAATCTAGATAACATCTTCCTATATTCTGTGACTGTTTTTCGTGCAATCTTTCGGTACCCCGAGTTTATACAGGACATATACCTCATTGCTTGCTTTAGGAGTAACTTTGATCTCTGTAAGGGAGGAAATATATGCCTGAGAAGTATCGGGACTTGCCCTAATCATGCGGAATTGAATCAGTGACATAGGGAGTAGGTTCTGATTCAGACTCCTACCCAGTCTGTTTTATACGCTTAATTGATTTTCATCAATTGCTAACGCCCTCAGAAATCACTTGAATTCCGCGTCTGACACCGTACACGCTTGTTCAAGGGCGATGCCAAACAGGGCCAAAGGCCCTGTTTGCCAGTCGTCCGGAGACGTTAGCAGTTGAACTTTTGTTCAATCAACGTTGCTTACATAAAGGCTCCAGATGAATGGGTAGGAGTCTGGTTCTGATTCAGATGGTAGCAACTTTAAGCTCCGAGAGAATAAATGGCATGCTGGTAGAATTGTTGAAGGAATGGAACGGAGCAGAGACAGAATGCGTGCCTGTAACCCTCGAAATGAGAGGCAGCGTCTCATTCAACGAAATGGAGCGAGTAAAGAATATTTTATTCAATTCACTTTCGGTCACACTGCGCGCCCACTCGAAGCCGTCGCACTTCCTGTCAATCTCCCTATTCCGAGATGTAATACTACAGCTGTCGGAAGAATGAATGATTTGAAGCAATGCCTTGCTTCGAAACAAATACCCAACCAGCACCAAAATGTTTGATCTGGAGGCAAATGTCCGTCAGAAATCCATTCGAATACCTTATTTTTCGGGGCGACGTCCTGTAAGTAAATGTCTTATATCGTTGCTATATCGTTGTTTGGGTTTATGAAACGAATCAATAAAATATAGCAAATGAAACTTTCTACAATGTCCCAAAGAATTTCAGCCTGACAATGCAAAACAGGAGCGACAAACCTGGAGTAAAAAAAGGCCAGCAGAAAATAAACACGCGGAGAATTACCAACCTGGCTCACCCTAACAGGGGTCTCCTCTCTTCATCCTCTATAAGCTTCTCTTTACCCATTCCCTCTTGCACCCAGCCTAACCATATCCCTGAAACTTCTAAGGCCTTCAAAACCCCGGCCTTGATGTGTTCAGCCCCTCTATCCTTAGCTCTCCAGATGCCATGCTTCTTCTCATCGATTCTATCGGTTCGTATTCTATGCTGACGATCAACAGTCACGTTAATGACGAAAAACGTTGTGAAAATTGACGCAAGTGTCGTTGACGCGGAAATCATAAAGACTATAATCATTTGCAGACGAGCGGCTTGCTGGACAGAGGATCCGCCAAGGATAGCACCAGTCATCATGCCCGGAATTGCGATGATTCCAAGAACGCTGAATGACCAAAGAAGGTTAGTCTCTTGAAGACATTCACACTCGAACCGAACAATCAAAATATGGAAATTACATCATACCTCATGTTATTGATGGTGGGCGTCAATGCTAATCTTAGAGCTTCTATAACAATGGGCCTACAAGCCTCGACGCGAGAGGCTCCAAAAGCCAGGTAAACTTCGACTTTATCTCTATTTTCCCTGAGGTAACTTGTAGTGAGTTAAACACTCAACTATTCTGGATTGAAGACCCACTGTAATTCCTTTAAAACATAACTTGTGGATACCGTAATGCCAGAGATTGTGGCGCCACATAGCATACCGACAATAGGTACTGTAGAGCAAATTTCAGGGTATGTATAAAGCACACGAGCTGAATTCTGCTTACTGTATTGTATGGGAACCCAAAAGGGTTTGATGCCCATTGCAAATCTCGTTCCGAGTATAGAGACGGGGATTGTCGACCCCAGCATCGCAACGAGTATAGATAGGAACTAGGGTATATTTGATGAATAGGGTCAAATGTGCAGTGTGGGAAGAGACAAACCATGTATTGATACCGCCGTTTTGCTTTGTTGACCACTAACACACGCCTTCTCAGCCCGGACTTCCACAGAGACATGAATGAGGCTTTACCAATTTCTATCGTCCCCAACAAGTTGAGCAAAACTGATTTGATCGTCTAAGGATTACCCAGATTTAGAGAGCAGCTAGAGAGAGCTTACTGCTAATGCCCGTAACAACCCATGGGTCTTCCGCCGAGAAAACTTGCTGGAGGATGGTGGCCACGACCGTGAGCTGTACCATGCACCGAACGGCACTGACCAACAGCGAGGTTCCAACGCCAATCTTCAGGACCCCAGAAACGAAGGTATCAAACAGGATAAACGCGAGTGCAATAGTGACATTGTCCCATCCTAGTTCCGTGTCCATAGAGTTGGAGATGGGAAGTTGGTCTGGAGCCGCAATGGAGGTAGTAGCGAAGCAGTTCTGCGTGAGGTTTACCCTGAAATACATGGTGGTCAACAATGCAAGAGTCAAGCGCGCCTTACGCGTGTAGGAAACCCCGCAGAAAGGAGGTTGTAGTCGAAAGGTAAAAACGATATACGGGAAAGATGCTGTAAAGGAAGGCACAGAACAGAGCAAGAATGCGGGCTTGATTTAGAGGACTCTGCTTGTGGGTTGCTGAGCAAGGAGTTGAAGGAGCAAACCCAAAAAAAGAGTGGATGGAGGGGCGAAGGTGATTCAGTTATGTCTTCTTAAGTCGAGATAAGTAAGTCGTTTAAGGCGGCTTAAACTTGCGAACTGGTTGGGTATGAATTCAGTTGGGACCTTAATTGAAGAACCATGGCGAGGAGCAATGATGAAATTGTTGGTTAAGCTCCGGCAAAGCATCGACCAATCACATCGCTTGCATTTGCAACTCTGCACCTTTTTGGGAGTTAGCATCATTGCGCGTTCCTGGGCAATAGAAGCCAGAGACCGACTGAAGGTTTGGTTAAGGTTTGGTTCAGGAAGCGCTCAATATCCTGAAGCAAAAGTATGAACCTTCTCTGAACTGAGCTGAACTTCTCGGCTATGTCGAAAGGCTACTATTTGCCACGATTTGACGTTATCTATTGTATTTCAAGCTCTAAGATGAGCTACTTTTGGGGAAGCTCGAAAACGTGTTGTCGAAATTTCCCCTGAAGAACCGCTACTGGTGACTGTAGGAGAGGCTATACTTAACACCCAGTATTTGTATGGCAAGTGTGTGTGTAGCAACTAAAAGCCGTCGCACGAGGCTTATCCTGATTTCTATAGTGATGAAATTCCAACACTGGGGGTACCCAAGAATCGTGATCTTGCCATGCATTCGTCTAGAACTTAACCGTTATCGTGGGCGAATGGAGCATCCAAGGAATATCTTCGCTGGAGGCCTTAGGTTATCATTAGGTCTACCTCGCACGGTGCGGCTCGCCAAAGGGTGGGGTCTGTGACTATTTTCTGCTCATGACTCCTTGATGTTCCTCAGCTTTAGCCTTTGGATGCAGAGCTTCATGGAGGTCAAGAGGCTCGTACACGAAAGTTTGTGGTATCATTGGATCTAGTTTCGAAATGAAGAACGGACTCGAGGTTGGGAACACATGAGCACAGATAGAGAGATTGGAGAAGATTCTAAGTTGAGTAAAGGGGTGGGATCATTTAGCAATTTTTTTAGCATCATTATCATCATCTCGTTCATTCGTGGTTCGAATCGCACCGCTCGGACTTTCGTCAATAAACAAGGATAGCAAAGTAGTCATAGCCAACAGAATACCAGCCCAGTTTAACGGTACGATAGGTATAGAGGAGACCCAGTTCCAAAAGGAATTATAAATGACTCTACTAAGCAGCGAATTACTGACAGAGATAACTAGCCAGAATCGAACGATGGGCAACAGAAAAAAGGGACATAAAACGAACATCAACAGTCTTGAGGAATCGTAAAGTAATCATTTCAGAAAGTAAAGAGGGCGGCTGGATCCTGCGGATATTTAGGGTAATATACCAACTCTTCCCACGTGCACATGAAGTAACCCAGCCACTGCCGGGGTTGTATTGTGCCATCTAATAATTGTTTGATGTCAACCTCGAAATGGTGAACACCCCGATAATGACAACGGCGAGAGCGCCTATGCTAGCGGGAAGCAGCAAGTCTTTCGGGATACCGAAAACTTCTTCTGCAGGTGCGGGTGCAGGGGCAGGAACGGGAGACGGCACGTAGGCGGAAGGAGTCTGCCTTTCGGTAGGAGTGACGGTAGTTTCGCTCTTCTCGACCTCTCTTTCCTCAGCCTTGGCCTTCTCGGTGACTTCCTGAGCCTTCTCAGCACTCTTGTCGGCGCCAGCCTCCTTCCATCCTTTTCCGCCCTGCACGTACAGTACAACACGGTCGTGTCCTGCAGTTCTTGCAATCTTAACAGCGTCTGTAACGTCGTCGTCCGATGTGATTAAGACGGTATCGCCATCGGCGTCGGTATAAGAAAGGGTGAACTCGTCAGGATCAGGATGGACAGCACCCTCTTCTTCGGACTTGAACTCGGTGAAGAAAGGGTCGGTGGCGAGTTTCCCGGAAACAATTTCGCGTAGGTGAGCAACATCATCGTGCCTCGATTGGAACCTATGCGTCCTACCGCTAGGGGTGCGGAATTTAAACACATAGGTGCCGTCTTCGACGTGAATTGGGACAGGTACAGCAGGTACGGAGACACCTTTCTTCCTCGGGATTCCGGATAGAGCGGACGCATGATCGTCATCATCCACAACGGAGGCAGAGTCGTTGGGGTGTAGGTCGGAGTTGGGAGATTGTTGCAGGTGCGAGAGATCTCCATGGGAGAAATGTGAACGAGATGGAGCATGAGAGCCCGAGACCATAGAGTCATTGTCGTCGTGGCCAATCGAGTCGAAGAACTTGCCCCACATAGGCCCTCCTTCATTTTCTGCGGCTGCATCACCTCCAGCCATGGCATTCATCTAAGACAAGTGAGACAAAACTCGGACGGATACTATAAATCCTACATACCTGCTCAAGGGTGGCATATGTGAGCTTGAGGACATCCACGATGGCAACCAGTGAGCCATCTTCCTCGACCACGGGCAAATTGAGGTAATGGCCATCTGCATAATCGCTTATAATCGGGTCAAAAGAAAAGAATTAAGATTGACGTACTGTGCATCTTCTTCAAAGCGTCGTGGACAGTCATGGTAGGAGGAGCAGTATCAGGATGAGGTGTCATGACCCTCACGACGCTACACCTATTTGCTTCCAAACCAGCAGCGATGACTCGAAGGACGACGTCCTTGCTAGTAAAAATACCAGCGATCCTGCCGCCCTCCACAACACAAACAGCCGTCGTGCGCCTCTCCTTCATCAGTTTTGCAACATCGCGCACGCTAGTCTTGGGGCCGACAGTAGCCGGATCCGTACGCGAGTCCATGACAGTAGTCAAGTCGGGGAGAGCAGTCTTCTGTCTGAGTTTCTCAGCCCAAGCGAGCATAGCCGCGGCTTGGGGGTTATTTCCAACGGAGCCAAGTTCAGTTTGAACACCAGCCATGGCATTGAAAAGTTGTTCCGATGCCGCGGAGCTACGTTCAACCTTGTCGAGAGCTTCATGGAAAACTTTGGTGATATCAAGCAGACCGACTACGTTACCGTCCTCGTTGCAGACGGGCTAGGTTGATAAGGTTAAGAGAAGAACACTGCGAAAGAACTTGAGACGAACCAGATGCCTAAAGTGTTTCGACACCATCAACTGCAGAGCTTCAGTCGCGCTCGTGGTATCGCGAGTGACCATAGGGTTTCGCGTCATGATCTGGCTGACCGGAGTCAAGTGCGGGTCAAGGCCTTCCGCAGTGACCTGTCAATTCCACCTCAGTACAGCATTCCGCGATGTTCAGAGTGCTACAGGGACCTACACGATACGCCAGATCCTTCGCGGTGAAGATACCACTTAGTCCCTCTTCATCGTCGACGACAAGAACGCAGTCGGTGCGTTTTGCAGCGCATAGCTGACTAGCTTCAGCAACTGAGATGTTCTCCGGCACCGTCAAAGCCGCAGAGGGTTTGAGTGCTGCGACTGTTCCCTTCGCTGCATGCTTCCCAGCCCTCTGCTTCCTACTTGACTGGTGTGTCGTCGAGATAGTACGTTTACGCGACAGCTCAGACTCTATCTTCTTGCGAATCGCCTGATAAATTTCCAAGAGCGAACTGTTCAACCAAATGAGGGGACACGTGGATGAATTTTTGAGCTTACCTCGTCGCGTCTCGACTGCTTCTTCCTGTGCTCAGAAAGGGATACATTAGACTGGTAGCCAGAGAGGGTAGACATGCTGGAAGCGCCGGTGGAGGATTTGGTTGTTTTAGTCGGGAAGGGTGAAACGGGGCGGTCCGAATAAGGGGTTGGTGAATTAGAGGTGTTACGGTTTGTTGGTACGGGTATACGTGACATGAAGTGGCCAGCCAAGTCCTCCAACCTTCAACTTGCGCTGTCGCTAGTCGTCGAGGCGAATGGCCAAGGTCGATATCACAGACGCTCAGTGTCCGCTTAAAAAGCGGTTTAATTCGTTTTCGGCTCGGGTATTCCAGGTAATCCCTCCTGATTGGCTGATGATCCAAAAACTACATATTTGGTAAAAACTCTCATGAACACGGAAACGGAGACTATCCGAGGCAATCTAAGTAACCGAAGTCTATAACCCTGTCTCTAGGGTATAATGAACGTCTATGGTTCTATGTAAAGGTCTCTTATTGCATAGCACCAGGTGTGCGTGAAGGGAAGAAGAACCACATGATAGAAACACAGCTCGCTAAGCCGACGGTGATGTACGTCACTGTATGAACGCCCTTCGAGGTCGATATGATACCGGCAATGAATGGGAAGATCGCTGAAAGGATCACTGAATTAATAAGACTCTCCAGTAGTAAGGTCTTGGGAAGACATACCTGAGCCAACACTTCCCGCAGCACCGCTATCACAGAAATTCAATGCCATTATTACTAAATCTGTCGAGTAAATCGCTCACATAAACGCCATGCTGACCATATGTGTCTCCTCTGGTAGGATCATCGTTGCTAGGGAAAGCGCGCTAGGATATACAGGTCCGAACACCAGGCCAATAACACTCGTGAAGAATGCGTTAGCAGCGTTTGAGTCAACAAACCAAATGAGCAGTTCCATAATCAGGCCAATCGCTGTATAGACCAGAATCAGAATATCAACGTAAAACACAAAGACGAAGAGCAACTTACCAAGAGAAGCTTGGACGAGCCATTTATTTTGACTGAAGCTCATCCTATCGATGGATTAGCGGATGCCATGGCCTCGAAGGGAAGATAAACTTACTTAGGCATAAAATAGCCCCAGCC
Organism: Leucocoprinus birnbaumii; assembly: GCA_027627405.1. Taxonomy (NCBI): domain Eukaryota; kingdom Fungi; phylum Basidiomycota; class Agaricomycetes; order Agaricales; family Agaricaceae; genus Leucocoprinus; species Leucocoprinus birnbaumii. The sequence continues at coordinate 1,719 of JANIEX010001310.1, read as the reverse complement.
GAATCTACCGATGGAGATGCCCGCCCAGAAGCCCGACGCAACATAACCAACCGTCTTGGGATTCGCGTGCTGGGATTTTCTGTCAGCCGGGGTCAAAGTAGAAATAAGGGAACTCGTATACGTACCCGAGTGCCCAGGAGATAAGACACTATCTGGCGGGGTTGGGAAGAGGGTCAGCTTCAGGAGCAAGCGAATGAGAAACTCGGAGCGGGACACACAAAGCCTTGCGTGGAAGTCTCGCTGAGAGCGGAGGTGAGCGAATCAATACCAGGATTTCAACATCAGACCGAATGAAACTCACCATCCGTAGTACATGAGGACGAAGATCAAAAACGCCCACACCATCGGGATAGAAAGAGTCCGGCGTAGAGCTAGTTTCCGATCAACAAACAGCCCATCAAATTCGAGCAATCCAAGCACATACCACTTTGCGAAGCTTTCGCAGCCCGAGGCATACCGAGGCTGGGCTCCTGAACCTCCTGGGGGATATGCGAATCAGAAGGGCCAACATCGAGTTTACCGTCCAAGGTAGATATAGTAGTCCCGGTATTCTTTCTCGTCAAAGCTGCATTCTTTTTCTTGACTTTGTTGCACTCCCTGATCCACTCTTTTGTCGTCGGCCGGAAGGTCAACGTCAAGAAGCCGGTGTTGAAGGCAGAAAGGACGAGGGATCCATAGTAGAACTGCTTCCAGGGAATGCCGGCTCCGACGAGAGTTTGGCAGATGAGTGGCGAAATAACACCGCCGAAGCCTATATTGAAAATGCTTTCGTCAGAATTTTACCGGACTATCCAGCTCCAATGACATACTCCAGAGACCGTAGCTGTAGCCAAGGGATTGAGGCATGACCGTGTTGAAATATAGATTCCTAATTTCTGATGAGTTTCCTTCCAAGGTCGTTGAACTCAGAATACGCACAAGGTCGCTGGTGAACAAGTCAGTGACATCAAACCGAGAAAAGGACAAGAAACTCACCACACAGGATAGCACGAGCAAACGCAGCAACAACATAAGCGCAAAAGATCGTGACATATCCCCTAGTCGAGCCCATCATAACGAAGAATGAAGCATGCATCAGACTCGAGAGCACAAGCGACAAGTGCTGGGCCTGCAAAAACGATTCCCGCACTGCGCTACCATTCTGAGATTTCCGAGCAGGAGTAGGAGTGAGGTACGGGATCCATGCACTTCGTTCCCCGCTCGTTGGGGTACGAGCGAGGGCCTTCATAATGACCTCGACCAAGAAAGTACCTGAAAGGAACCTGAGCCCAACAACGTTAGGACGACATTAGTGCAGTACAAATTGATTGCAATATCTCACCCTGCAGTAGTACCCGTGAATAACAAAGAAGACATCGTAAAACTGACGTGAAAATCAGCCATGAAGACTCAAATCAGGATTAGCGTCCAGTGCTAGTGTTAATGAAGCACACAAAGGAAGCTTACAGGGAAGAACCGTTCCAGTAACTAAGGGAAGAGTAATGTCAGTCATTTCAACTGGACATGAGGTAACAAGTATCCACTTACTCCCATCTCCCCAGCCACACATGAAGAAAGCAAAATAACCAGCAGCCAACCTCCATCTCATCCTTTCCAAAGTATCCTTAACCTCGCCAATATTCGGTACTTCATTAAATCGTTCCCCCAAAGGCGAAGTGGTGCCCGAGCGATCAAAAGACCCTTTCCGACTGTTCAAAGCAGTATTCACAGCGGTACTCG
>JANIEX010000131.1:0-56413 GCA_027627405.1 Leucocoprinus birnbaumii | reverse complement strand
TCACCTCCTACGGCACTCTGCGGCAACCCTGGGAGCCTCTTTCGCCATATTCAATCTCATCCAAAAAAATGTCAACATTGCAATTTTTCAATGAGCCACTCCTGCGCCAGTGACGCAGAGAAGCTCTTCCGAGCTCCCACGAACGACACAATTAGCTGATCAACGCTCTACCTCAACCTCAGAAAAAAGCCGCCGAAAAACGCTCAGTTGAGGTTCACTATCAGTAGATGATTAGGCGCCTCAGTGATCCTACTACCATTGTTACATGAAGACGCAGCCCCTTGTGGTACGGCGTAGGACATAACTGAGCGCTGAACCTAGCTAGGCGCCGTTACAACATCAAATGATTGACGTTTGTCCGAAAACCTTGGCATTGAAGGCATCAAAATGATCAAATACCCGGCCGAACTGCCTCAGTATCCTTCTTTCTCTAGACGATGCTTCAATCTACATTCGTCAAGCCACGACTCTCAGCTACTCAGGGATATCCTGAATCCGGCACCAATACTCCTCCGAGTCATCATTATCCAAATTCCATTCATTCGCAATCCGACGTCGGACTCCTTCGGGAGTTGAACGAAACCCAATCTCCGATATGCGTCCTACCCGTAGAAATCCTCTCCCTTATCATGCAGTATGCATGTGCCCCTAGCGACTTTGATTTGCGCTACGGCCCCTTTCGTGATGACTGTCAACATGTTACCTCAGCGACGCTCACAATTTGATATGAGCGCCGTATCCTCTCATTGGCGCCAGACGGCCCTTTCATCTCCAGAATTATGGATTTCAATGGATATTACTGTTTGGCGAAACAAGGTGGGACGTGCTATCAAGATAATGCGAGCATTTCTTGCAAGATCAGGTCGTATGCCACTTTCCATAGGCCTCGACATGTGTAATATGGCCATGAAGTTTCCTCAGCCAGTAGCAGAGGAAGTTCTCCATATTCTATCAGGATGTTCTCCGAGACTTCGAGAGCTCCACTTAATTGATCCGCCAGAGGGTTGGATCAATGTCTTCACTCCCTCATACACCATTCTTCGAAGCCTTTCCGTCGTAAGACGATCAAGGGATATCATATCAGATGAACTCGACTCTCTGGACGTTCTCCCTTGCTCGCGCCTTGCATTATCTTGGGTTAGTGGGCAGGTGAAATTGCGCTGGACCGCTATCACGGTGTTGCGCCTTGCGTTCCTGTCTGCAGATCTCTCCCTCAAAATCCTCAGAAGCTGTGTCAACCTGACCGAGTTCAGGAGCAAGGCACACACTTATCACGAAGGACAGCTCGCGCATCCCCCACCCGCCGCCCCTTTCATCCTCCCATACATTCGGATCTTTGAATGGCCTCTGCTCAGTATAGCGTCGGCTGTTGATTCAGCACTACTTCGGTTTATCCGCATGCCTGTATTAGACACACTCGTTTGGCACGAAGCAGTCGATAGTCGACACTACGAGGTTTTCGGCCCTTGGGATGATCCCAGAGTAACATTTTTCGACCATCTTCCCGCAACACTTTCTGCTTTACACCTCGATAATCACGGAGCCCCGCACGGGCTTTCGTACCCTGTCCTTCGCTTCCTTCGGCGGGAGTTACGTATCGAGACTTTCTCGATACGCAGCACCCTGACAATCGCAATAGAAAACCTGTGTCGTGTTTTGACACGAGAAATGCTAGAAGGAGCAGAAACGGTGTTGCCGAACCTCAGGAGGATGTACATCTGCCTTGACTTGCGACCTGGTAGAGGCCCTGGGCCTGATCCCAGCTCTTTACTCCGTATGCTCGAATCGAGACTTTCAGTCACTGGACCTGGAACGACTATCCTACCTTCGATTCATCTAGAGCTGAAGGGGAAATCAAGACATTTAGCCTGGATCCTGGAACTCGAGGAGAGAGCAAGAGAAATCATTCAGCACGGTCTCGAGTTTCACTACGATATTGATCATTTCTTCTGAAGGGGCGAGTCGTATTTCTACGCTGCTAGCCATCAAGCTAGCTAACCATAAAGTCCTCCTTCCTCCTTCCTCAAATATTATACGAATTATTGTACTTCACGATGCTCTTCGATTAAGCTAGCTCTCCAAAGTACGACATGACGAATCTCTGCTTCTCTCCCACATCAGCCATGACCTTCGTTCTCCAAGGAGTATCTACAGCAGCCTTATACTCTGACGTTTCGAAAAAACTACCATCACGATCCTCCCACTCATGTAAAGCAAGATACCTTGGTACGTCCCTCGCCTCTCGAGCTGTTAGCATGATTGAATGGAGCTTGTTGCCGACAAGAATATAGCGTCGCGACGAACGCCACCCGGGGACGGCTTTCAACCTGGGGATGTGCTCTTCTGCATACCAATCATTGAAAGTCTCTTCCGACTCCGCCGATGGTGTCATGCAATTGACAATCAATGTGCCTTGCACAGTCGGCACAGATCCTACGGAATTAAGCTGGCCGTAAGGTTGGTACAATCGACAATCCACCTTTGTTATTGTACCGTCCCCGGTGTTGGAAGGATCTGCAAAATGCCCCACCAGGCCGTCGACAAGCTTGGTATTCATGCTCTCTTTCGAATCCATATTGGCTTCGAAGAAGATCCCGACCAGCTCCTCATCATCGTCATCCACATTCAACTGCTGGTAGGACGGCTCGGCTGGGGAGTGGACTGCTTGGGAGGCGCTTGTTGGAGATCGAAACACAGTCGCAGGTCCCGGAGCCGTGGCCGTGGAACCCTCGTGAGCAATGTCAAGACCTGCTGAGACTCGGATGACATCCTGGATGCCTTCAAGAATAAATAGGCTATACATGGGCAGTTTGGCGTTGATGTATGTCGACCCTACTCACTCTTCCACAAACCCGGTGGGTTATCCCAATCAGTGTGCCGAGATTTAGTGAGGAGAATAACAATCAGTAGGTTAGACATGAGCGTCAATAATTGACATGAATGATTGTGCCGCGGTAGCACCTCTCGTCTTTTTATAGCCCTGGAAGCCTGTGTGAAGCTCGTAGCTGAATGCAGGTGGTATTTGCTACTGTAATAAGAATGGAACAAATCACAAGACTCTACAGGGAAAAAATAGAGATCGCCATTAGGACCACAATCTCAGCACCCAGTTTTTTTCGCCCAAAATATGAACAAGTCACGAGTGAATGAGGATGAATTCTCCGCGGAAAGTTTATTGATTACATACAACCTACCGTAACCCTTTTGGTTTGGACAATTCTGTCACTGACATATTTTGGTGCCAATTCAGCGAAACTGGGCCAGTTCTAGGCTACGCCTTACTGATCTAAGCGTGATTTACTAGTCTTGCACCCATTAGTACTAGTGTTATATGATATATGAGCGTGTCTTGATCCATGGATCTCTCGGAAATTGGCAGAGATAATAGACATGGAACAATCCGATAACTAAACTTACCGCCAGCTGATCTTTTATTCTTGTCGGAGAAGGGAATAGACTCACGGTGATTCATAATATGTAGCTCGAGCATATGGGAATTCGATGCAGCCTTCGGAGCCGTCAACTCAACTGGTTCAGGCTTCCCAATGGAGTAGTCTACTATGAATATATCGCATTCATGATATATCAGCCAATACCANACGGCTTANCGANAGTAGCGGTCTCGGTACTGGAGNATCTCCAACGGGAGAATGAATACACATACCACAAGCAACCACGCAAGTCATTAGGTCCCTTTACGTGCTGAATCCATTGACTATNTTTTGGTTTCATCCGGTACTAGACATGNCGGTTAAGGTGCTGATCCAGTGACACACGCTTTAAGCAAGTCCATGTTGGTCAAATCAGATCTATAAACGTAANAGAATCAATCGAAGTAGAGACGTTGATGTAGCGATCGCGGAATCATCGCTTGCTCCTGGAGAATCCGCAAATCATGAAGTCATGGTCTCGTTCGCTCCTCGACGAAACTCCGTCTAGAAGAACGGCGCTAATCTTGCAGAAGAGTGGAGCGAAGCATTCGCACCTTTGCAACCACTNAGGACACGGATGTAGAATGTACTATCTNGTGGCGCCCGTCATCATGTCAGTCATAGATATACACGATATAGGTGGAGATGTGGTACCTGTATAAATAGGAATTATAGAGTCATGAGTTCTTGGATNTGTACTTACAAGAAAAATGCGGGGTAAGCCCATGTGCCAAGCCTGGAATTCGACCCAAGGGGCTAGAGTTAATGACGAACCGATCTGAGGAAGGGAGCTTGTCGATATCAAAGTCAAGGTACCCTTGGACGCCCAGGGATATGGCATCTTTTTGACAGGATAGCTCTACACTTGAAACACAGGACCAGTCAACAGCATAAGCGCCGAATATTTGCAGAAACAANAATTGATTGCGGCTGCTCATATCGGAAAGGAGGGGGCCACGGCATGCATCGCATGACTTAGCTCGGGACGTAAATGGCAAGAAGGTACCGAGTTAAGAGCGACATCGCAGATCCACAGAACCCGAAGCGTGCACGTCACGGACATGCAGGCGTTCAGGTCTTGCACGGACACCCAGAGAATGTTACCACACGAGTAATGCTTCGCAGTCAACAAGTTGCATATATCTCCAACAAGATTTGCCCCCGTCGGGCGGGCCCCAATCGAAGTGCATTCCTACCCCACGACCCCTGGCGGAGAAGCCGCTGCATGGAAGTAAAATTGAACCTAGACCAAAGAGTTGGTATCTCAGCTGTTGGAACATATAAAACGGAGCTGAAAATTTTGAGCGTACCGTCATACGCCCTCACATATCACCTACTCGAGACCTTTCCCATTCCTGCAAGGAGGCATTCACAATGGAGACGACATTCTCTTCNTTTCCTCTGACGTCACTCACCTCATGGTCGAAGCAGCACATTCACGACATCTTTGAGGCATCGAGCGATGACGAAGCTTTACGAGCACTGGATAAAACTTTCGCGAGAGATGTTGAAGCTAGTGTTAACGGCAAGCCAATTCGCTACCAAGACATCCAAGGAATGGTTTTGGGCTTGAGAAAGGGCTCAAGACTACGAGTGTCATGGCAGCAAGCACGGGAGTCACCCCGAGATCCATCTACGAATAGTGTGCGTACTTTGAAATTATCCAAATATGATTTCTTCACTTATGCAAACTGATCTTAGAGTGGTGCATTCAGTGGAACGTACATAATCCGAGGTATCCAGCGCTTAATGCCAGGTTCAGACAGACCTGTCGAGTTCGAACGACACAAGACAGTTCAGGTTCAGTGAGTAAAGATTCACTGGGTGGGTAAGTACAGCAAGCTCACCAAATAATAGGATAGAACCGTTGAGACAAGAAAGCTATGCAGACACGAGGAGGATCGTCAAGCTTGCCTTCTCAGCAAATGATGTCCGCGTTGGACATCAGGCCTCTCTATAAAGGGGAAGGGGAAGTTATAAATCTACAAAAAAAACTATAATTGACCCGATATATAATTTCGACTTTACTTGTACTTAATCAGATAGAAAAACAGGATCCGCTCGGTGGCTCGTTGATACTGCCTGAGATGTATCATTCTTCACTGGAAAAGAAACTGACTCCGTGTCGTCAGAATAAATGACTCGTGAAAACTGAGATTGAAGCACATGAAGGCCGGGCTATCTTATAAGCAACCACGGCTAGGGCAGATACAACGCCTGTGGTTGCCAACAGGGGATCTGGCTCGACTCGGGTCAGCTGTCATATCCAACTGGGATCGAGCTGGATAATTCAATTCCACTGCGGCTGATTGGCGAAGGATAAACTAACTTCTCCTGAAGGCTTAATAAGAGCGGAGTTTTCCAAGCTTGCTGGTAGAGCTTGACGCGTTGATAGTGGCCACGTTGACGGGTGAGTGGTTTAAATTTCAATCTTCAGGCGGACAGTGTGTGGCACGGGGTAAAATTGGTCGGGTTTTGGGAAAGAGCTGGAAAAGAAGTGCCACCGGAGGGCTTGAATCTGAGTGCTTACATAATGAGCGCGTGACCAGACGCGTATAAGCGCCCGTATTCCACGATCAACGAGTGGTAATTGTTGCCCTTCCAATGGCTTCAACGTTGACATGACTCCAGCAGCGTTGAACACTTCTATAACACCATTCAAAGCTGGTAAATTATCCTCCAAAACACCAACTACCAGAATTCAAGATTCGACACCTTCCGGCTCATCGGCTTCGGCCAACTATCGACTGCTATATCGAGGGGCACTCTCTTTGCCAGATTCCTACCTCCTTCTCGATGGTCTGACTTTCAGTGCGAGATTGGAATCACCGACGAAACATCATCTCCTTGAAAACCCTCTTGCCCTGGCCCTAGAAAGTATGCGTGGAAGACAGAGTTTACGGTTTCTTGGGACCGTGAAACTCAGGGATGTATGGTTAGACGAGAGCGGGAATGTAGAAATGTATGCCAGACGCATTTGAACTCCGTCTACTCTCTGACAGGAGCTATAGGGATATACATCCTCGAGCGGCTTTGTCCAGGGTCTATTTTGAAAACATCTTCTGTTTATTGCCTTTCCCTCCAGCATCTACATCCCAACTTTACGTAGCGGACTCTCCGGCTGGCACAAGGTCGGAGCTTGGTATAAAGATTGCTTTGGGGGATACCGGTTAGTAGGACCTTCCAGTCCTTCTGAATTTATTTTGCTAAATCGAATGCAGATGGGCCAGACACAACCCACATTATTGTATTTGGTCAAGTAACATCACCCACGGCGCGCTCAATCAAATTACGAGTTGCCCGAATAACGTCTCATCCACCTCCAAAGTCACTTCCTCGTGTACCAAGGCCCGATGATCCAACTCCTCGCCGTCCCCCCATCGCATTCGGTCGAACAAAAAGTATTGGTGCGGGCGCCCTCAAGCGCACTGCAAGCTCAAGTAGCAGTGTTCTCGCCCTTCATCAGGAGAACGGTGTTTCCTCAAAGAAGCTGAAATTGACTGCTAACGCCGAGAAGCATCAGCCCAAGCCCTTGACTGGTGACAAGGTGTTCAAAGTGCCTCCGTTGCCTGGGAAGGCTAGAGGAAAGGGCAAAGAGAAGGAAGACGTTTTCGGCCCTCGGCCTCTTTTTAAGAAGATCTCAACAGGGGATGTATCTGAAAACGGCCAGGATGCCGACGAAAATGAACTGGAGCGAGCGAATAAAAAATGTAGGCTTTATCTTGTTTCGCTTGTTCTCTACCTGACCGCTATGTGTCACAGTTCATCAGAAATGCAACCTTGGAGCATTTGCGTAAAACCAAGGATCCAACGCTCCAGCGGCCTGTGGATAGAACTCACCCTGAGTTCAAGGAGATCTGGGGTGCCGTTTATCGTGGGGTCGGCTTTGCTCTTGTGCGTCATTCTCCTTCGCGAGGAAGCATAAAACTAATAATCGCCTAGCGTGCCCACANGAAAGTAACGTCACTAGAAATCCATGAGGTCCTGCCACTCATCGAGAGGCACGCTCGGATGTATGTTGGCAACCCTCTGGATGATTCCGCCTCAATCGCTGCGACATGATATCTTCCGGAAGGGTTACGAGTAATCACGAGCTGGTCCTGTATTATAGTAAGGGGGTCAACTGATTAAGTGTGAGTAATAACTATGACTATTATACCTCGATGATTCTAAAATAGCAGTGTTTATAACAACAGCGAAACCGCTAATCTTAATCGACAACCAAGTCCCAATAATTGAAAGCAAGAGTCCAAATAGACGGTTAAGAAGAATGATAATCCACGACACGACTCACTTGGCGGTCAACTCTTACCTCGAGTAACCTGCCACTCGACTTTTTCTTGACCACACTACGTCTGGTCCCTTCTTGCTTAACCTTCGTCAAACGATTTTGACTGCCACCTGCGGTTATCATCACTCCGGTCGCCCTCGTACTCCCTTGTTGCACTGCACCAACAACTTCCCCCCTGCGTCCTCTATGATCTCCTTCGGGAACAGGAATGCAAGGGAGGATGACCGAAAGTACTTTTCGTGCGCCGGACCTCGTCCTCGAACGTATATACCGACCAGCATTTCGCGGAATACACCCAGGGACAGATGGAAGTGGAGGTAAAGAAAACCTTCGCTCCTCGTTCACCCGAGGGTGGGGATCGGTGGAGTTATTCACAGCGGGCTGAGGAGCTTGTACCGGCGAAGCTCCGCTAGCCTCTGCTCTGGCCTCGAGCTCGATCTCTTCAATAACGTTGTCATTATTATTGGAACGATTATCCACAGAGCATCCCCGTCGATGCTTCGGGAACACGTTCCACCAAACACGACCATCCTTCACCGACGCTGCTGGGGACGGAACAGGTGTATCCTCACGGAGGGGTGGTGGGTAAAGTGGTTCTGGGAAACTCGCCCTCGGCGACGCCTGAGTTCCCGGGGTGGACGCCACCGCGACTGAGTCTTCCTCGTAGATATCAGAGAGGACTGCGACCCGCGCGGCTGCTTTGGGAGATCGAGCCTGGAAAGAAGAGGTTGAGAGAGACAACGAAGGAGGTGGTGTGGATACCAATGGAGGATGATGAGGAAGTCTAGTAGGAGAAGGCGAAGAAAGCGAAGGAGACACGTTCACGTCACGAAAGTGGCGACAAACATCGTCCTCTGCTTCATCCTCTACATACCCAGAGGAGGAAGTGAGGATACTAGACTCTACAGAGTCGGTGTCTCCTTCATAGTCTGAATCGTACTCAGGGTGGACTTGGTGGAAACGGTGTGCCAAAGGTAGAGGCTCACTCGCGCCGTGTCGTTTGGTCCTGTGTGCGGGATCATGAACCTGTTTGACCTCGACCCCTTGAGACGTCGACGGCACCAAGCGGACCTGCCCTTGAATGTCATTATCTTCGCCGTCGTCATCTCTTTCACTCGTTTCCGAGCAGTGACTGTCCACCGAGGCGCAAGGTGGAATGTGTGCGTCCACCTGTACCGCACTCACCAGGCTCTCTCCTATTTGTGGCTGCTTCACATCGAGACCAGCACTACACCTCTTATCTTCCAACGACGTCGAAGGTTCACCCGCGCTCAAATTGAATGACGTTGCACTCGTATTGCGCGATAGGAGGTCTTGTGAAAACTCTGTGTTCGCCAGAGTCGAGACGCCTGTCGAGTGGCCCTCATACCACCGAGACGCCGAACGGTTGGAGGATACTGAAGACAGGACACGTGAAAGACGGTGGTCGTCGGCTGGTGGCTGTTGGATAGTTAGTGCCAACGGTCTAGGGGAGACAAAGGGGTGGTGGGAGCGAATGGTCGAAGTAGCTGGTTCACTAGCGACCGAGATTGTCGACTGCTACACGGGAAGATTAGGAACGCCACACACTGGGGGGTCGATGGCGGTGGATGCTCACCTGGCGCTTCAAGGCGGGATCCCAACGTTGGGTGCTGAATGTGGAACCGAGGTCAAGATCCAATTCCATTACTATTACGGTTACGGGTGTGATAGAGATGTTGTGTGCTAGTTCTCCGCTTCAGGCGATGGGTTGCAAGCGCGGTGGCGACGAGGACGAGGGGGGTAAAGTGATGAGCACCAATCATCCAGGAAGCATTATAAGGATACCTTGGACGTGGAATAACACAGGGCACGACAATGCTCATGGACATTAATGAAGCTAAATGGTAGATTGTGGGCACGGATTTTCCATACCACAGTGGCCGTCGTCCATTGTCCTTATCAACAACACAGAAGCTCAGGGAACATTTTGTGTGTCGTGGAATGTGAGGACGATTGTTTATAGATGAGGTTTAAGGGCTGTTGATTGTGGGATCATAAGCCACGCAGCTTTCTATTGTTGGAGAAGGGATATCCAAAGGTGGTAATGGAATGGTCAATAAACCGTGGATACTGAGAGTCGATCACTAAGGCGTTGCGTAGAATGGTGGGATCGAGGTTACACAGGCACGGGCCGACACACGGATTAGTGGCACATTGAGGTACCGACGGATTGAAAAGACCTGCTCTCCCCCGGAGAGGCGCTGCATGATCCGCCCCTCTCTGTCGGTAAACGGCAGCGGTGGCCGCCACTCCTCCGGTCTGGGTCGCAAACCTTCATGATCATGAGTGATCATAAGGAATACGTCTATACATCTGAAGAGGCAACCTCAGGCTATCGTTTATTCAAGGGAGGGTGTTGCCGACTGGACCGATGGATTGTAGTGATAGACACAAGACGATGGCGACGATAGCAACCCGGTGACCTAGCAAAACTCTAGTGAGACTGGACCTGACTTATCTCATAATTACGAGTACGTCGGCAACCGTCTCAAGGATATGAACCCGTTAATGATGATGATATCGTAACGTTTGCACCGACAATGTGTGAAGACTTGCCGCTCGTTCATTGATCATAACTGCCAGCGGTCGGTGACTGTGAAACTCATCATAGAACTCACTATGTCACAAACATGAATGTGAAGCAAATATTAGAAACGAAAAAGCCAAGTCAATTATGGAGTCCTGAGTCCTGACGCAACTTCGTTAGCGAGGGTCTCAAGGGTATCTGAGACCATCCAGAGAGACCTAGTCATCCTTTGCCGAGGATTCATACCCCTTCCGGACCGCATTGAAAGTGCAGGGCTGGCCTGAAAACATTGCTTGCTGCTTGCATGTGATCGTTCGAGGGCTCCAAACATAGTACCTACAGATCTTTCATACACTTGCGCAGCGGTGGCTGTGGAACGAATGTGATTAAAATGTGATGGGGTTGATGGTATGAGCTGATAACGACGAGAGCCTCATGCTTCAGGTGGTCATTGTACCTTTCTGAAGATCCTCCTGTATTAAGCGATTTTAAGCGAGAAAGTTTTGGATCCGGCTCATCCGAGGGGAGTTTACCAGCGTTTCGGGTCGAATTGTATATGAATACAATGTCTCGAGACTGTTGAGTTCCAGGGTCGAGAGAGGTTGGAACAGGAAATAGGATATTCCATCAACGGATCGTGGAAAAAACATACTATTGAAGGTATACTGTCCCTTGGCGTCTAGCGTCTACCGCAGACTTGGCTTCAGTGTCGCTCTTGTTCAGCGGCAGACCTTGCCACTCCCTCACTCTCCTCGAAATGTCGCAACCGATATTGAAGAGTCTTCCTGCTGATTTTCGCAGTTTCTACCGACTTTTTCGACGGGCATGTTCAGCCTCTGTNCTTCATCNTACCCCTCAGTCTGTTGCTCTACGAAATCTCTACAGAACGACATTTCGCCGTGCTGGTCTGATTTACACGCATGTCAAAAACAGCTCCGGAAAAGACGGTCAGATGACGGAGAAACGGCAAGCCTGGTTGGAGCTTTGGAATAAGCGAAGTATGTTATCACTTTAGTCTCACAACCCCGTTTTTGACCGCGCGACTGGTTCTAGTGGACAATACACTCTCTTTTCTATACAACTCATCCCATACACGAGGTCTTCCTCATCAGATTACGAAATTCCTCGGCTTCTTTATTTACGACCAGCGCCGACGGTACTACGAAACCAAGATCAGAGGACCGTCATGGAATGGACAACTTCCGCCCGACTCACCACAGTATCANCTACCGCCGCCCAAAAAGCCTGGGCAGATTACGAAACAAGAGAGGACAAAAATGGCGAACGCGTTTGAACGTGAAGCGCTGGGGCCTTTACGAGAGGTTGTGAGGATGGCAGAGGGAAGAGACGAGGTTTCATTCGGAAATCTCAAAAACTATACACGAGTCAAGCCCAGAAAGCCAACGCCGAAATATGACAGATTTTTCCAGTAATCATTTACTTATCCTATTCTGGATGGTTCCTACAGGGATTTTCTGTACTCTCGTCAAGCCATTGATGTCGTCATATTCTCGAGAGAGGGAGAACTAGTCACTTTGCCTCAGACGAGGGATAGGCGAGCGTGATCACTCCATATCAACCAGGAAGCGGAACAGCTATTCTTTGTCTGGGATTGAGTAGGGTCCGAGTTGGAAACAATGATCTAGGTTTCTTTTACTCTCGCCAGAGGAATGATATCTGGAGCAAATAAACACGAATAACTTGACAGCATACAACCGGAGCGCTGCAGGGTACTGCTCATACTCCGTTGCGAGGGCCTATTGACAGTCAAGTGGGCTNCAAGGCGATCAGGCTGTGGGCGCACGTCCAAGATGTTGCTGATGGTCTGGTGTTTCTCCAGGAATCGGTAAATTCGCGTCCAGGTGAGCAAACTCAAGCCTAGAGCTAAGGTCCTTTCTCTCAAACCACAAATCATGTTTTTCGCAGGCCTTGGACCTGAAACATATGGGTGTTTGATGAAAAGTCTTTGCATGCAGTGTTATGTTCCGTCAGCCGAATGGAGGACCAAAAGGGGCAGAGTTGATGGTTAGAAGCGCCCTTGATGTCACAAATCCTTGAACCCCACTCTCAAACTTTCACGGCCGCTTCCCCGTCCGGGTGTCCCTGGGCCGACCTCGGTCCATTTGCGATCTGGGTTTACTGTTTCTGCCGATTCAGGCGTTTGGAACGGGTGGAAAACAACCAAATGCGTTTTTGGTTTCAAGAGAGCTGGGAACATAAAAACCCAGAGTCTGCTCCTGGTTGAATCTTCATTATCACTGCTTCGACTCGTCTCCGATCTCAACCTTCGTCTTCTACTCGCAACGCAAAAGAGCGTCTTATCTTATTCTATCTTGACTGCGTCGAGAGCCACCACACTTGCCTTCAACCCTCTTGTATAATCTTCGTCTACCCTAGTCGTTGACCACTTTTGCATACAAAATGCCTTCCGCTACTCTTGCTATCTCCACCATCAAGTCTTACGAGAACTCTGGCATTGTCATTGAGGTTAGTTCATATCATTGAAAATTTACACCGGATTTGCTAACGTCTATTAACTAGCCCTCTTCCCCTACATCCTCCATCTGCCCATTCTCTCCCATGTCAATGAACCACTATTCCAGCGAAGACTTGACATCGGAGGACGAACCGGACCTCTGCAGTGATGCCTCAGGCATTTCTCCAAACCTCAAATTCTCATTTGAGGACTGGCACTCTCCTTTCACCGTTCAATCTTGCGAAGTTGAATATGACGAAGATGGGTCTCAAGTGCTTCTCATTCCGTCTTCCAGCCCATTCTACCAACCGCCTTCTACGCCTCAATTCAACGCCTCTTTCGAAAATCAACGTAGCTCGTCGGATTGTTCGTATCCGAGCGTCTGCCCTACTCTGAGTAGCAAATTTGATTTGTTGCACTCATTTTCACCGCTTTCTTGCACGACGGCAACGACATACGATTCTGTCGACGGAATTAATAGCGCTACGCTGGTCTCGCCCGCGGAAACGGTGATGATTGTGGATAGCTCTGATGAGTCGTTTTCGAATGCCCATGATCGTATTGGGATCCGAGTTGTGAGGGAGGATGTGGCTGAACTTAAAGCTATCCCAGATTTTCCAGAGGAAGCTAGGCTCCCTTGTATGCATGTACTCTAATAGCAGCCCACAGCGTGGAACTTTCTTATGTTAAATTTCTTTACGGGCGTCTTGTATGTTTTACTTCGTTTAACTTATTTCGAGCAGCAGTGATATAGATCAACGAACTCTTTCTTGATTTGATTTTGAGTGTTCGCAGACTGAGGTCGAATCTCCCCAAGTTGTTGTGATATTAGAGCTCGAGAACTGAGATCGGACCTCGATGAACTGGGGTAAAATGGTTCCGAGTTCAGAGAGAGCAGTGATAGTGACCGTTACTGTCTGCACAGACTATGGTCACCCAGCAGCGAAGTAGGTTGCTGCTACTACACTTCTATCCAGCTGTATCTAAACTACTTCCGCGACTATCATTACCGCTCACTGTCACTGTGGTTGTAAGCGTTCCGAAGCACGCGGCGCACTGCTTGTTTCATTATTACATGGGCACGAAGTGGAGTCAAAATTTAGAAAAGTAGATCTTCAACGGAAGCCTTAGAAAAAGAGGCAACGAGCTCCCACCGTTGTCTAATATCTCTATATCAATCCAGGAAACCAACGGAGAACTGTCAAAACCAATGTGTGTTATGTTAAACTTATGAGGTTCATTGGCTTCCACACAGAAATAAAGCTCGACTCTGACACAGTGAGAATCCAAGGTATCAGTCCGAGTCAGAGATTTTTGGGGCAGGACACTACGTTCATAATCACCGGCTGCTTACCAGTCAACGGGGGAATGCGAGCGGTATTGGCATGTCACGCCATAATGTAATTTCACTGCTACCGGAAGGATCTCTCATTCTCAAGGATCGGCTACTACTTTCCAAATGTACTTGACCTAGAGGAGAAATACGAGAGTAGAGGGTCAGAACACACTTGAAATTGTCATGACACGTACTTGGAACACTTCGTTAAACTCATATAGAGAACATGACGTCGCTCTGAGCTGACCGTATCGCCAGCTAGACCACATTAAAACACTTTCCTAGACTTGTTGTGTGGTGTATGGCGTATCGATAACCGGACCTTACTGTTTCCGTTCGCTTAGAACGCCACGTTTAGTGCTCAATGAGAGTCATTCTTTGGTCATTCTCCAGTTTCGTGACGTAGGTGGTCTCTGAGTTTAGTGGATAAAGCGGCCAGATATTTCTGACTAGAAATCATGGTGTGATCGAGGTTATGAACTTGGCTTTTGGTAATGGTAAATCTGAGCCTTTCCAAGAGTCATTGGATGATATTGCGGTGAGCTTGAAGTTGCTATCAGATAAATGATCAGGCGCTCACGTGGTGATCCGACGCGTTCGTGAAGCACGCGTCGTGGCAGGATTCCCACGAGTGATTGGTTCATTCGATCTATTCCTGGCTACCCTGGTCGGTCCGCGGACGCCTCGTGTTCTTCCCTTCCTTGTGCCAGATTAATGATGTTCTTTTTGTTGTAGACCACTGTGTGCCCTTAATCTCTACCCCCACACTCACGATGTGTTCATGACCGAATATGCCTGTCTCCATACATACCGAGTAAGTCTTTACAGCTTTCAACTATGTTTGTCAAGTCTACTGATGATGTCGCTTCCCATCGGTGTTCGCAATAACTGCCGGTGTTCGCTTCTAGTGATAATCATTCACCACGTTCGGAGCTATTATCACCATCGACTGGTTCTTCAGCGTCTCCTCCACCCATTCATCGTCAAACAACTACTTCGGCTGAAGAATCTGACTCTCGTCGCTCTCGTTCTCGGTCTCATTCGCACTCAAACTCACAATCTCAGTCTCCTCCTGCACCTCCAACAGGAGAGCGAGAGCGCCGACACCGAAATAATCACAGCAGTCATCGTAATGGCCATCGCAATGGCAATGGTCGCCCACACACTGCTGAGGCCAACGGCCACGCCAGCAGCAGCCGTAACACTCAAGTCAATAATCACAATACCAAGAGCTCGTCAAAATCGTGGTGGCGCTCACGAGAACAAGAGCTCTCTCACACTACCTACTCAAAACAAGATCTAATCCGAATGGTACTCTCTGCTGAGCGGGAGACAACCAAGCTCCACAGCACATTAACCAATACCCTTACCCTACTTGACGCCGAATCCCACAAAGCTGCCACTCTAGAGCGCGAAACTCTCAGTACCTTTACGCACCTCACAAATCTCCGCGAAACAGCCGAAACATTGGCTGAACGTACAGCTCGAGATTTGCGTGTGGCACAATTTGAGCTAGAGCACAAAATGCGAGAGGTCGAGAGGTTACAGAGGGAGCTTGATACGGAGAAGCACTCAAGGGAAGACGCTGAGCGGGAGATTGGGAGGGCTAAAGATGCGGCCTGGAACTTGAGGCGGGAGAGAATCATGGATCGAGCGCGAGAAGAAGGAAGAAGGGAAGGATTCGAGAAAGGATTCATGAAAGCACAGGCAGAGAACGTGATGAGGATGCAGATGCGAGCTCAAGCCGAGGCAGTCGCAGTCGCCGCCGCTAACGCAAATGCTCGTCCTCCCGTCACCGAACCCGCTGCTACAGGGCCAAGCTCAGGAACAGGCTCAGGCTTAGGTTCCCGCTCGGGCAGAACTTCTGGGTCTGGTTCCGGACGACAGCAAGGCGNGCAATCTAATACTAGCGCTTCTGCCGCTGCTGAACGAGCTCCGAGGACTGGGCACTCTCAAGCTCCAACTCAGAACGATCCAGAACCTGAGGAAGAGGACAATGACGAAGAGGAAGGAGGCGAATCGCCTTACCAGGAGTTGAGTTCCGTCCCTATTGTGACCCCACCTCCAGGGACTCCCAGGTTTCAAACCGAACCCATGAAAACCGGATATTCACCCAAACGTCCTGTTCGTCGAAATCGTCCACCACAACCACCACAACCAGCACGTGAAACTTCACCTACGCCTTCCGTTGATCGATACCCTGTATCTATACCCCCCCAATCTGTCATCGAACAACATCCTGGTGTTGGACAGCCCCTGGATGCAGAACAATTATGGGTTACAGGTGCAGAACATAGTGCTTTGCATGGTCCTACACCCCCACATCCAGCACCGTTAATCATTTACCCTAATCCTTCACACGATGGACACCATGCCCCGATGAACTCGGCATCTACCTCAGGTGTTTCGCCAACGTCGCCGGTGAAAGCGCGGCAGAAAGTTCGATTCCGGCCTTCACTCAAGAAGACGAAAGATACCGCGGTATCGTGGTATCGTAGCCTTAGTTTCAGGAAGAAGCCAAAACCGAAGGTGCTTATTGATCCTGAAGGGGAGGAGGATGGAGATGAAGGTGATGCTTCGGCACCTGTTACACCCGGCGATGACGTTGGTCCTAGTTCGACTTCTGGTCATGGACATGCTACGGCTAGTAGTGCTGGTCACGGTCAAGTCGCTGCAGCACCTGCGCCTTCCATACGAACACAGGCATCTGGTCCTCCTCCGATTGTTGTGAATGTCTTGCCAAGCTCACAAAGACATTCGCGAGCGATAAGTACTGGTGGTGCATCTACAGCTTCAAACATTCGTTCTCGAGATTATGCTTATCCACCTGCACCAAAAAGTCAATCAAGCCAAGGAGGAAGAGAACATAAACCCCGAGCAGCGTCAGTCGACTCAGTATCGACACATATATCACTGTCGAAATTCGATTTACTCAATATACCTGGAGGTGCTCCTGGACCTGGTGGACCTAGCTCCATTGGTGGTGGTGGTGGATACCCGAAAGGAGGACCAGCAAATATGAGTGCAGGAAGTTTACATAGTATGGGTGGAGGAAAGGCACCTAGTATATCTGGGAAGAGTGCGAGATCACAAGGAGGCTCGGGGATACCGAAGAAATTGAGTATGATTAGGGAGAATCCGATGAGTAGGGAAGCTACACCGATTCGTGCTGGGTTCTTTGAAGGTGCTCCTAATGGTGCTGGGCCAGGAGGGCAAGAACCGCCACTAGTACCACCTGTACGACCGTTTGCGCATATGGATGCTGATGGACGGTCGATGAGATCTGCGAAGTCGACGAATAGTAGGATGGTTGCTGTGAACCCGGATCCTGAGTCGCCTGATTGGCAACAACAACAGTTGAATGGGAGTGTTACCAATGGTGTAGCTGGAGGAGTCAGTCGTCCTGGGTCAACAGTCTCTCAAGCACAATCTTATTCACGTCAACCACCAACGGATAGTGCTCTACTAAGACCAGATCCTGGTATTGGTAGTAATTTGGGTGCAGGTGGTGTTGGACCGGGAGGATATCCTCCTATGCCTATTCAGCCGGTGATGCCTTTGAGGACGAAGAAGAGTGGGTTGTCGGTCGTTAGTGGTGCTAGTGGGAGTGCTGGAGCTATTGATACGCCTACGCCTTTACCGAGAGGGGACATGAAAGGGAAGGGGAAGGAGAGGGCGTATCAGCATGGAGGATCGATGATGATTGGGGAAGCTCCGAGTAGTGGGAATGATACGAGCCCTGGGATTGGGATTGCTGTTCAAACTCCTGTAAGCTCGATTTCTTTCTTCTTTTTCTTTGGGGATCATTGTTCATTATTTTATTTCATTTTCGTGTATGACAGAGTGATCGTGCTCGACGACATCATCAACCGCCGCCGCCAGACGACTCAAACTTCTTGAGTCCTAGACAATCGTCGGCTAGGAGTTTACCACCTTCGCGTCATGGTGGTGGAACGAGTGTGGCCACTTCAACAACTAAAGTTCAAGACGATTTTTCATCATCTCAACAACAACAATACCCTCCTAGATCAATTTCGCCTATCCCTCGATCGACACCTAAAATATTCTTAGCGCACGGTTTACCTAACCCTAGTGCAGAATCTCTGATACCATTTGAAGAATCCAAGGGTCCGAAAGTCAATGTTATCCGTCATGTGGAAAGTGGTGCTCGTGGTCGTGCAGGAAGTATTGCTAGTAGTAGAGGAGGAGGGGGAGAAGGAGGAGGGAGTGGATGGGGAGGTAGTAATAATGCGGGAATGACACCTGGGCCAGCTTTGTTCCAACCCTTACCTTCAAGAGCGGGACAACAACAACAGCTTTTACAAGCGGATAAAGGGTTGGGGTTAGGATTACATAGAGCTGGATCGAGCTCGTCGATAAGGAGCCAGGGCTCTTACGGAAAGTTTGATTCGACTGGGTATGTTGATCCTGCGTTTTGGGGTGCTGATGGACCGGATGGGCAGAGACCGATGTCGAGCCAGAGTGTTGATTCAAGGAGACTTTCGTATGCTGATTGAGTAAAATTTGGACGGCATTATATACTACCTGTGCAATGTTTATTTTTTGCATGATCACTGTATGTAGATTTTTTGCTCTCTTTATGTCATGGACTTTTGCTTGTTTGTTGTATCGCACAACATTGTTGTAGTAATTGAAACTGTTGTTACGGTATTTGATGATGCATCATGCGTGTGTATGACCTCATGTGAACTCAGGTTGAACTTGGGTTTAGCGCCTACTTACCTTGACACTGATATCATACCCTTACCCTTGCCTCGTGTTGTACTTGGATTTGTACTATTACCTCTTGCTCGACGTGTAACGAGTAACATTCACCGATGACTCGGACACAACAAACACAGACACAAAGGACCACAGTTATGTCGTAAGTGCTGAACTACTTAACTATTCAATCCAAGTCCAACTGACAGCTCACTCCTTACTTCTTGACCAGACCTACACTGATGGGATCGGGACTCAACAATCTTCAGTCGCCTGGTCCCAGTACCATCTATGGTACTACCAAGACCAAGGATCGTGGAGATACTATACCCAACTTTTCACTTGGAGACGCTTCATCGCCGCCATTCTCGCCACTATCACCACCTGGTCGGGACTACAGTGCGCCCTTACCAGCACCACCACCCGCTGGACGGGCATTTACCCACACACCACGATCCGTATCCGAATCACTCGCTCAACCAGGCGGTGGCGCTGGCAATCTGGCACGAATTCCCCGTCCGGAAATTCGCGATTTGACGGAGCAAGAGAGATTGAGAGTAGAATGGGATATATTGTTGCGGAAGAAGGATAAATACAAGACGTGGAAGAAGAGAACGAAAGATGAGTGGAGGGAATTGGAGAATGCGAAGGTGTTGATGGAGGCTAATAGGCAGAGGTTGAAGGAGGATGAAATGATTATTGGGTCGGAGAAGCGGGTGATTGAGGAGGAGAGGGTGAAATTGAATGATGAAATGAGAGTGTTTAAGGCGATTCAGAAGGATGTTGAGACGCAGAAGATGGAACTGGAGGAACAGAGAATGCGGTTGGCTGATGATCGACAGGTCCTGATNGAGGATTTGGAGAAGTATCATAGGGAGCGGGAGGACTATGAGGAAGAGAGGAGGAAGCATGCTGAGGAGACGGTGGTTATGCGGAGGGAGTGGGAGGAGATGAAGGGCAAGTATGATGAGGAGGTGAAGAGGCTGGATGACGCAAGACATGCGTTTGATGTGGATATGGCCAGGTACGAGCGGGAGCGGAGGATTTATGAGGCAATAAGACACGTTTTGGAACAGGATCCTGACCCGGCGGATCTACCTCACGAGATTCAGAATACTCCACACTTCTCTGCGAAACATATATAATACCACCACCTTAGAGACACTTTTCTTGTCCGCGCTTAGTGCACTACTATGTCGTCTCGATATTCGCCTACCCATCACGGTACTGGTCATTCGGAGACCGACCATGCTCGTCGAGCAGAACATGCGAGATATGTCGTTCTGCTCAAGGGCGCGTCTAATATATTTATGGCGCTTGGAATTATGTTCTTGCCTATTGCTGTGTACGATGGTCCTATTCCTGCGTTTGTGAGCAAGATGACAGGATTGGTATGTTGTTGCGTTCTGTTCTGTGGCTTTGGTATTGATCCGGTGGTGGATTGTGGCGGTAGCAATTCATATACCGTGATGCAGATCCTGGTGGCACATTTGCTCTGGCTGCGCTGATTATGGCTGCTGGTGTCGCCGCTTTGTCGGCTGGAATGTCACATTATGAGGATGCGTATAAAGTCATCGGTATGCCTAATAATCGCTTTCGGTAGATTATGTGTTTACGTTGTTCGCTAGCGACGATGAATGCCGCATTCGCTTACATCGGTCTTCTCGCTTGTATTTTCTCTCCCAAGAAATTTGGTTCCTCCGTCCTTTTACTTGGAGCCCTTCAGGACGTCGTATGGTTCTTGATGATCATCAACGCTGGTGGATACACTATGAGCGAGACGTTCGGAATGCAACACGCGTATGAGAGGATGAAGAGGAAGAGGGATGAGTTGCGGCATGAACAAGAGCGTCGCGATCGTGAGCATCAAATTCGTGGCGAGAAGGATTACGTTGAAAAGGAAGGATACGGAGCTACTGGCTCGACTAATACCACTTCCACTGGTGGTGGCGGCGGAGAACGACACTCCGGTCAGCATTATCAGCAGCAGCAACCTCACAGTACTATGAGTGCATCGTCTGGCGGTGGTTTTGGCGGCAGTGGTTTTGGTACTGGGGTCCAGCATCATGGCGGGACCGGGTCCGGAGGCCAGCAGCATCAGCAACAGAGGTACGGAGCTGTTCCGTCTGGAATCGAAGGAGAGTTTGGGAGTCATGGATTGAAGACGGAGAAGGTCAGGGGTTTCGAACATCAGTAAATCGTTTAACCTTTGCTCGGGTGTTGTCCTTGAGAGCCGCTATGGAAGTGACTTGGTATCGTAGGGCCGTGTATCGATGTATTCGACGAATCTGAATGTATTTGAATTTAGCGCTTCCCCTTGTGTTTACAATGCGCATGCACCCTGAGACACTCTCAGAATACTCTCAAAGCTCGGGTCAAACCAAGCAAGAGCATTTCTATCATACGCGACCAATCTCATTCGACCTATCTCAGGGGTATAATGACGTCAGGAACAACGGAGCGAACAGATCAAATTACTATTAATGATCAACTGATCTTAAAGTTGACTTCTTCCACCACAGCTATGTAGCGTTGGTACGCGAACCGCATTGATTTGACAACGTTTGCGTAAAACGACGCTTCATGACGTTACCTTTTACTACTATGCTTTTGCAACCTTCGTACACGCTACCATCACGCTGTTGCCCGACGATTCGCAGCCGAACACGCGACGGAAGTTAGAACCGTTCGGTACCTGATCACAGGCGACTCAAAAACGAATCTATTACACGACTGTAACCGCTCCGCCGGTCAATGTTTAATGAACACCCTCAAGACTTACCAGCAACGCGTTATAAATCTACTTGCTGATGGTTCAACTCAATGAGTGGCTGAACGCGTGCAAAAAACGTGTCATATCGACAGCAACTCTTAGCCGAGCATTCAATACCTCTCAAGAATACTCAGGCCCTGCTCGTTGATAGCTACATCTGTTGAAGCTCTCGCATTTCCTTTCTTGAGCGGCGCGGAGCATTCCGCTATGTCCCTTAATGTTTACTGAGCCGAAGTTTCCTCCTGAAGATAGACGCGCCCGTTGTATAAAACGCCGAACACTAGGTTCAATTTTCATCATCTCAAGGCCGCACATCACACTATGGCATCCGATTCGTCTACTATAGCTTCTAAAGATGAAGTTACCTTGAAGCTGGACCAGAGCGGGCTTCCTCTGGTTCCCCAGCCAACAACCTCTCCCCTCGATCCGCTGAATTATCCAAATGTACGAGTCCTTCGCTTTTGTGAAATTCATCGACTAACGATCTCTGAACAGTGGCTCAAGTATCTCATACTTGCAGAGACATCCCTTCTCGGATTCATCACTGAATTAGCAATTGACATGATCAATCCGACGGTGGACCAACTATCACAAGAGTTTCATATATCGCTCCAAGTCGCCACGTATCACTCGCTGGTTGTACGAGTCACCGGTGCCGTAGGCCCCATTGTGATGTTACCTCTAGCAAACATTTACGGACATCGTCTGATGTTCTTGATCTGCACCTCGTTGACCGTCATTGCTTGTGCTGTTGCTGCGATATCCAAGTCGTTCGCAATGCTTATCGCTATTCGTGGGCTAATAGGCATTTCCACGACGAGTCAGGTCCTAGGAGTGGGGATTATCCCTCGTTTATTTTTCCTCCATCAACGAGGAAGAATGATGGGCTTGTTCCTTTTGGTTTCCTTCAGCGGAGCACATTTTGCGCCAATAGTCGGTTTTCCTTTTTTTAATTGCATTTGCGGAACAGTGACGAGGTATACAGATTGGTGGACTTGTGGCAACCGGTTTGGGCTGGCGGTGGACTTGCTGGACTGGCGCTATTATTGCTGGTGAGGCTTCTCGGAACACATGTTTGGAATCAATCCTGAGCTGAAGATGACAGGTTGTGCCCTTCTCGTTGTAACGTTCTTTCTTCCGGATACACTTTTTCAACGACCCGATCAGGATTCCGCTGTAGATACTTCACGCTGCAAGGAGTGGAATGCGGCTACTGGCTCGGGTGAAGGCGAGGTATTTCGGGCGCCGCCTATGCGACTTGCCACCTATGTTCGTAGTCTCCGCCTGTTGGACTCTGAGCGAATGCCAGCTCGTCGCAGTTTCTCCCTATGGGAAGTTTTTGGTCGTCCAGTCAAATTAATGGCATATCCCTGGGTTTTCCTTCCCGTCGTTTATTGGTAAGCGTGAAATTTATCGAATCGCTTGCGATATTCTGTTCTGAAACGCTCGATATAGCTCCATCATCGCGACTTATGCTTCCGTAGGGCCTCTCCTCATCGCACCGGCTATATTCACGGAGGTCTATCATTTTGATTCGCTTCAAAATGGGTGAGTTGCCATTTAGACGCGAACGATTTCTCATATACTCACCAATCTGCAAGCCTTGCCTCTGGTTTGAGTATCCAAGCTGGAATGTACGTGTACTTCTTTGGTAAAATGCTTGTCAACTCTCCGCCTGAATTTGGACCTTATAACCAAGGATGATCGGGGAAGTCTTCTCAGGAACAGTGACGGACCGTCTCATCAAACGGGCTCGGAAGCGTGCTTTAGAGAAAGGAACATCGGCGGAGCCTGAGATTAGGCTGCAAGGATTGTGGCCTGTAGCTGTGATCGTTCCTCTTGGACTCCTCATGTAGGTCATATAATATTGATGATCGTGGCGCTGAGGCATTTGTTTGCTGGTTTCAGGTGTAAGTCTTCGATGTTTCTTCTCAGCTGGTAATCATTACTTAATGCCTTTCGGAAGTCGGCTTTACACTTCGCTATGCCAAGACGTACATAGCTCCTTGTGTGGCGATGGGTAAGATACATTCATCATTCTGTACTTGCCACTTACTCAATCGTTACAGCGTTGGCCTGTATCGGAGGTAAGTTATACACCCTCGCAGTTACTTACCATGGCATTGAAATCGTCCACACAGTACAAATTGCCAATTCTGTATGTTACACATATACCTGCGGCGATTGTTATCCTGCACGGAGTAATGACATCAGTAATTGCTTCAAGTACGTCCTCTTGCTTTAATAAGCCCGAAATCGAAGTGCTCATTCGTGCTCTTAGTTTTGTTAGATCGGTATTAGTACTTGTCCTTGTGTTCTATGAGTAAGTACCTTCTCCGATCTCCCTCCCCCTGGAAAGCTTTTGATTTCCTATCGCTTGTTCCTTTAATAGAATACCTCTGGGACGAAGTGTGAGTGGAAAGATCTCTGACTGAGGTAAGTCGGCTGATGTCCTATCTAGGTTGGATATGAATGGGCGTTTGTCGTTTTCGCTGCTATCTGGTTGGTTAAATAACTTCTGTGGCGGGATGCGGGTGCTGATCGATTTAATCAAGTGTTTTCGCCTTTCTGGGAATCGTTGTGCTTATGAGAAAGGGTGCAGACTGGAGGAAGAGGAAGAATGAGACGAATATAGGCGAGTGAGAGGATTGGGCCTTTAGGGTCATGGGTCGTGAGTCCGAAAACCATGCTAGTGTTAGAGAGACTTGGTATTTCTTCCTTCGAGACTGGCCTATATATGACACAAGCTGCATAGATTAAATTTCACAACTCGTTATGACGACCAAGCATATTGCGTGGACATAGTATTCCTAGAAAATGTCGTCCATTGGTACAAACAAAGCTGGCTGCGGTACTTATTGATTCCGGAATTAGTGTCCAAATCAAAGGTCCATAAGCCCATAGAATTAAGAGTCAGCGTCTATGATCTGAATATCGAACCCTGCCGACAACAACTGCGCTAACCGGCCTCGGACAGAAGGTTCCCATTCGATAAGAACGCAAGGCATATCCAGGCAGAAACTTGGATTGGAAATATCCAGCCGACCTTCAAGCATCTCCATCACCGCAATCGCATAGGTCCCGTCCAAATGATTTAGATCTTCGTTCGCCTCGCCGACGGTTAGCTTTCTCAACCGAGGCAGCGGAATGTCAAGTTTTTGGCCGTTCCGCTTTGGCTTGAGCTTTCGTAAAACAGCCAAAAAATCTACAGCTGAGGGTTGTTGTAGGCTGACATGGTCGATATTCATATCATCGCGGATGAAACCAAAATGGGAAGGCGGGAAGAGCTCGAGCTCAGTGAGGGTCTGTGGGAGACGGCCGAGGAAGGCTTGCGTGTGGATATCGCTCGAATCTTCAAACCAGAAGGCGTTCCAACGCATTCTACGAAGTGCAGGTAGATGGAGACAGCGGATCAAAGCGCGACTCCAAGGTGTGTCATTTGTTTCCCATTCAAAGATCTCGAGTCTGCTGAATGTGAGTGGGTCGGTCATGTCTACTGGTTTGAGAGGTGGAAGGAATGCGGAGTAGGAAAAACACCGGAACTCGATTAGGTTTGGGCATTGAATGAAAGCCTGCACAGATAGGTCGGGGGGTATAGATGAGAGGGTCAAGTAGGTGATCGACGACCAAGGTAGTTGAAAATCGGCATCGAAACGCCAGAGAGCGCCTTGGAGAGAGAAGCGGCGGAGGGGTGCTTCTTGGGGAAGTTTGACTGTTTTGTCTGGGTTGTATGTCTCGTGACGTTCAAGGTCGAGGGAACATTCCGTGAGCTGAGTAAGGAGGTGGGTATATGAATGCCATCGGCGTGGGGGATGGACAAGGTGGAGTTCCTTCATTCTTGGAAGGTTTGCAATGACGAGGTCATCAACACTTCTATGAACGAGGAATGGGGTGTTTGGACCCATGATTTCGGGGAAGCGGAGAGAAAGCATGAATGGAATAGTCTTTGAGTTCACGAGAAAAAGCTTGAGAAGGGCGGCGCTCTTCCTCACAGAGTGAGGTTGAATTTGCAAGGAGAGCGAGTCCCATATTCGTGGGGTTGAGTGGATGACTTGGCGCCAATGAGATGAAACGGCTCCAAGAACTAGTTGGAACGGTTTATCTTCGGAAAAGTCAATAGATTCAGTGTCGTCGTGAAGCTGAACGTCTCGGGTGAAGTTGTGTTGACTGCTAAAGTCCGTGGCTGGCAATGCATGCTGTAAGATGAAGGAGAGGGTTTCTGCGGGAAGGCGTGTGGTAGACGACTGTATTACGTTCAATCTGCGGAGTAGCGCCGCTCTTTGTTCATGGAAATACCCGATAAGCTCCTCCAATCGACGCGTTTCGTTGTGAATGTACAAAATTTCTTCCTGCTGGGTGGAGAAGGAGGGATAAGCGGCTGCCATGCTTACGTGCGATGGAGAGCTGCTATCGTCAAGGACGTGTCCAGGAGCAGGATGAGGTTAAGAGAAGCGAGCAGTTTTGAGGTGTCTCCGTGAATCTTTCAGTAACAAAAATGGTTAGGTCCCACTTATAACGGATAGATCGCACTTTGACGTGCTAGGATGAATAATAGGGCGGTTCCGTGACCTGAATAGAGAATGGACAGACTAGACGCTGAATCAGTTCTCAATTCTGGAGCTCTCGGAGAACAAAAAACAGAGCTCTGATGCTATCACGAGCGCCATCATACTTCGGATCAGGGCATCAGCACAATGTAGCATCTAGAATTCGACATCCCGTCAATCTCGTGCCATTTTAAGGGTCCTCGAAGGGCTTCTGCACCGATCTGCAGTACCCTGCCATAAGCCGTCGGAGGACGGACATGAGACTAGAAGTCGGTCCTCTTTTCGCAATATAACCTGAAGCGGATGATTGGGCATGAGGCAAGATTAATTGGGCGGAGCTTGGCAGAGGCCGTGAGATGTTTGAATAGTGAATACTAAAAACAACTAAGTCATATTCTTCATCCAGCTAACTTCTCTCTCATGCTGCCTGATAATTAGCCCAAACCCTCTCACTCTCATTTCACGCAACCGAGCCTTAACCCTCGATGGCCATTTGATCCGAGCTGATTCCAATTCGAATGTAAAGCTACCCCCAACCGGATCCCATCTTCCTTCGACCATATCGAGAACTGCATCAGCATAAGATTCATCAAGACGCTCGCAATACTCGTCGCGCCCTTCCAAATCATACACTATGCCTCCCATAATCGTCAGTTGCTCGAGAGCAGGCATTTTCTTGGCTAAACCTTGATTCCTTCTAAATGTCAGATCCTGGAGTAGGACCTTGACATCGGTAGTATTGCAGGAGTGGATTGATAGGCGTTCGATGCTTGTGTCGATTCCATTGCGAACGTCGCATTGGTAGGTTTGGAAGTCAACCTCTAACTTTACGAGTGACGATGGAAGGCGATTGAATATCGTGATATCTTGTGTGGTCCGAGGGCGGTAATTAGCAGCTACGCGCCATCGCAGTTCCTTGAGAAGAGGCACGCGAAGGACTTTGAGGAGCGCCCAACTGCAGACGCCTTCCGGGCTATTTTCCCAATCAAAGATTTCCAAATGATCTAGTTCCAGTTTTCCAATGCTTGCTTTGCGCCTCCTCAAAACTGGCGAGCGGCAATAGAATTCCAATAAGCTCGAACGACAGCGAAAGAGCGCTTCAACTACGATCTCGAGGGAGGTTTGAGAGAGCTTCAATGAAGTAAGTGAGAACCAAGGTAGTTGAAGTCGAGCGTCGTATTGCTGGAGAGCACCGTGCAGAGAAAGCTGGTGTATTGATCCATTTGAAATCTCGACTTGTTCACAGGTCCCCAAGAAGCCCGGACGGGTTAGATTGAGGGTGCATTCTTCTAAGCGAGAGAGATCTGGTAGGTGCTTCTGCCAGATCTGAGGAGGATGAATGAGGTGTAATCGCTTAATTCGTTGAAAAGCCTCAATCAAACGCCCGTCGACGGTTATATGGACGAGGTATCCGTAATTATTTCTTATTTGGAATGAGTAATAAATAGCGATTGAGAGCGGTAGGTCCTTGGAATAATCAAGGAAGAGACCCAGCAGCAAAGCACTCGGCCTTGCAGAAGAAGGGGTCATCTTGAGTCCGATATTCGTCCAAAATCGAGGAGTCTCGAGAGTAATCCTGCGAAAAGCAAAAGAAACCGAGCGCATAACTAACGGAAAGCGGGTGTCTTCTCCTATAGGGTCTTGAACCTCTGAATCCTGTGTGTTCTCTTCGGCAGCTATAAGTCCAGATGTGGGGTGTAGATCAGGGAATTCATATAGCTTTCTGAAGGGCCGTGAGGGAAAAGCAGAATGAAGGACCTGAGACAAGACCCGTGGTGGTAGGCAAGGATCTTGTGGTCTAATTGCCCTGAGCCTACGATGGAGGACAGCTTGATCATCTCGTATATGTTCGATGATCTCTGCGCTGAGTTGGTCCAATCGTCGTAGCTCTCTGTAAATGTGCTGAAGTTCTTCTTCCCTCCTTCCAAAAGGACTAGCTGGCCGTTTTCTACGACCGCAATAAGGACAAGTCTTGGGTGAGCTCGCCATTGTAGTGTTGTGTAGCGGTAGCTCCATAGCTGGATATTGTATAGGTCCAGAGTTTTCCTATTATACAGCTTCAGCTTTTCGTGTCTCTACGTGATACGACACAAGTCACGCACAAACATCGAGATCTAAGCTTGAACGGGGTGATGGCGGGGGATATGGTCTAAAGTACTCACAAGCCCGGGAATGGAGTTGCTAGTTAGATCCAAGGTGCAAAGCCTCATGGCATTGTGAGATGACATCGTTATCGCACTCGATCCATCAATTTAGGCTAAAAATACTCACCCAGGTATTTTTCTTAAATGAGGCTTCCCAAGGACTTGAGGGACTCAGGTGCGCAGTTATGCAAGGGATCCATTTTCATGATTAAAATCAAATAAGGATATAGATTTGAAAACTTAGAAACAAGCTACAAGATGCAAAACAGAGTCGCTGTTCGCTGTTCTGATGGATAGGTCTTCAGTTCCATGCCTGCTCAGCAAATACACCGAGAACGGCATTTGCCAAGACATCTGAATACGGCTTCGTATCGGCTGCGGTATAAACCTTGTCTTTTTGCAAACCATTGACAATTCCCAGCAACTGAGACTCGATGAAATCAACAAACACGAAATCAATTGGCGCATCGGGCGATACGCCCGACGGGGAGCTCGAAGCGATGAAATCTGGAGAGCTGAAGAAAGGAAGAGGGGCATGGAGAGTATCGTCGCCTACACCTGAACAAGACTGTCCAAAATGAAATTAGTTTCACAGAGACCCAAAAAAGAGAGAAAAAGGGCCTTACGTCTTTGGTGACATAACCCAAAGTCAAATTCGCCATATCTCTCCTCTCAACACCACCCATCTCATCCATATCGCGCAACCACGCCTTGTAAATGTCATCAACATCTCCTCTTCCATAGTTATTCAACGAATCGTAATACTGTCCCATCATCTCAGCGAGACTTAGACCGGTGGTAGACCCGAATGATCTCCTCTCGTTGGCACCCGCATTGTTGAGAGCNTTCACCGTCGCCTCGGCAACACTCANAGGAATATCAGGAAGATACAAGAAAGAGTCCGTGAACGGGGAGATGGTAAATTGGTCATTCCTGGTGAACGGGCCTGAGTACAGGTCAAATCGCAAGGAACCAGAGTTGGTGATGAATATTGCAGGCTTCGAGGCTTCACTATTGTTGACCTTGAGTGCTGTCGGGATGACTTGGTCGATGAAGAGAGATAAAAGGGATGTATTCGAAGGGTATGGTGCGCTAGGTAAGGAAGTTAGGGGACANTTTGATCTAAGAGGAGTTGTAATGGCCTTACGCAGAGAGGAAATAGTCCTGAGGGGCTGTACCAAACTGCATATCGAGGTCGAAACGAGAACTCAGCTGTTGAAGGCCGCTGGAGATTCTCTCGCCCAGGGATGTGGCAAAGTTTTTGTCGGTCGTCTTAGTATGGAACTTGGTGACGAAGAAAGCAGTTGTTAACAACAAACATGACTGAAAGGGGGTAAAAGCGCACCTCATAAGTGACAAGGTTGGTATCAAGGTACCTCCTACTGAATTGGATATCTTTCTTGCTTCCTCTATGATCCAATTTCGCGCCTAGTAAAACTGCGTCAAGACAGAGTGGCCCGGTCTCGAACTGAGCTACATACTCATCCAACCTAGAAATGAGATCAGAATGGCAGTTGGAGGGACTTTCGGAGGACATACCAACTGTCTCCATATATCGACCGCTCTCCAATGACATCGATCTTCCATCGAGTTGTACTGACATCACATCTCAGTCAAGAATCAAGGATCGTGGCAAGATCTAAATACTAACAACAGTCACGAATGTGAGTGTGACCTTGAATGGACGTTAATCACAATGATTATCATATACGAAAATAGCGGCTGACCTCCGAGAATCAGGATCGGTGTGGTTGGGTGAACGGCACGAACAGCATTGAAGACCAAAGGCCCTATATCACGCACACCCATCTGTCAAATACAAGAATCTCTATGCTCAAACGAAACTCACAATTATCCCGGGCAACTGGCATATGCCTAATCAAATAGTCAGAAGTGGTTTTTTGGGTTGAAGGTAAGCCTCACCCAACAAGCAGAAACACATCGGGTTCTTCCTGAATCGCCTCCTTGAACCACGACTCATTAACCATATCAGCAACCTTCTGTACTGTCGTGCCAACGTCGTTGTCAGTGAAATCAAACAAGACACCCAAGGCAGTGATTTTGCGGCCACTGGTAACCTCATCAGTGAAGAGTGTCGCTCAAATTCATGTGACCTACTGCTTCGTTCGGAATTTCGTAAAGCGCTCTAAAAGATGATGAGCAAAAAGCGAGGTTGGCCGAACATGGAAGACCCTATTTACCTCCAACTGGCACGCTAACGTTTTGTCCGTGATGTCCCGGAACAGTAATATTCACATTCGAGGAGAGATAACGTCCATTCAGAGCTGGAGCGAAGTTTTGATACCTTTTAAGAGAACAATAGCTTCAGTAATTTGAGGTAGCCTTTTGTAACTCGATTGCTAACATGTCAAGTGTATTCTCGTAGATGTAGAGTTCGTGGCTTGTTTGTTTGTTATTATGCTAGTTCGATGCCAATACAAACGACGAGGACTCACTTTCCAATGGCCATTACATCGTAAGGAAGCATCTTGAGGAATTGGTTGGCCTAGGCACGACTTGTCAGACAATTTCAAAAGCAGTGCATAAAACAGAACACACATCGTGCGCGTCGACTCCACCAGTAAGGAACCCGTCAGTGAGCCCAGTGCCTTCGCAACGGCCTTTATCAGCGCATGTGGGTCGGAATAGAAAATAGACACAGACCGTCATGCAAATCCCCACTGTCGATCAACAGCAAATCCACGCCGCGTTTCTAGGAGTGCTACATGAAAACCAGCCCGCTTTCCCAACAAGTGCAAACTCACATCGGCGGCTTCTTTCATGTGGGTCACAAACGAGGCAAAGTCACCAAGATCACCGCTGGCAAAGACACAGTCAGGCTCGGGTGCTGTCGAGCACGATCTGTACACACCTGTAGTTCGGCTCGGGGAAGGAACTCTTTTGGTGACCAAGCAACCAACCGTGGCTGTCGGTGGTATGAATAATGTTGATGTCGCCCCACTCCAATGGACGCGTCGGTGGGGTCAGCTGGTTTTTGGGGGGTGCTGGATGACCATGACCATGGTCGCCGCCGTGTCCGCCATCGTGTCCATGTTGTCCACCATATCCGTTTTTGTTGTCTGTGTTTCGTCGAGCATGGCTATGCCCGTCACACCCATATACCAGCCCAGGAAGGGCCACACTGAGGAAAGAAAGACCCAAAAGTTTCATCCCGCAGCAAACAGACCGTTTGAGTAGCGGCTGGCCTGGGTTGGCGAGCGAGGTGGTGGAAAAGGAGGTTGGGCACGTTCGCAACCTCGAATTGAGGTTGTAGGCGCTATCTCCGCTGCCGTTTTATAGGCGGAGGGCGGTATCTATATTAGCGCTCGGAAGACATCATAAAAATAGCGGCCTCACCCATGTGGAGATGCCTATTGTGGGATTTTCGTGCCTCTGGTAAATTCGTTTGGCAAGACAAGACAAGAAACCACAACGTGGCTCCCTTTCGCTACCTGCCGGTTCTCATACGAAGCCTATTCAAAATCGATTGATCTGAAAATCCTAAAACTTGTGTACATCGTAGGAAACTATTTCGTACGAGTGTCTTGTTTAATAGACCATGAAAGCTGGATCACTACCATAGGATACTACTCACGAATTTGAGTCTCTCTGATGACATTTCTAACTATTTCCCCATTTCTTTGCTGTCAAGCAACGTGGTTTCTAACTTATCCCCCTCCACATGTCCCACATCACCGACAGAGTCTCAGTCAACAGATAGTTGCACACCTTTCACGGCCCTGAGCTAGCCTAGACTCGCACGTTCATCGAAGCCCAGTGACCACAAGTTGGAGACTCAATCCAGTTTCTCGTTGACGGCGGATTGATTATTTCTTGCATTTCCTGGAATATTTGAATTTCTGAGAGAGGACCTTTCGTCGCGGTGCTCATGTTATTAACTGGGACAAAGAACACGATTTGGAACTTTGGAAGCGCAAGGGGTACGTGGTTCGGGTGAGAAGGTAGACAAGGAATTCAGGGTCACGTTGATCGGCAAGTGATGGTGGTTAAGCGTTAATGCAAACCCATGACGATGATCGATGATCGTTGACAGAAATCAGGCTTTCAAGCTTCAAAACTTTAAGGAGAACTGTCGGTGTCGACGTTGTTCCTCAAACGTTCAACACTGAACCTCAAACCAACAGCCACAATCACACCATACTCTCGTTAGTCAAGATATCTCTAAAGCCTCCTTTCAAGAACTCATTCGCTCTTCCTTTTCTTCGAAGTAGTTCTTCATGACTAATACCACTCATTACGGAAATTTACGGGAGCAGACAGTGCCACAGAATTGCACATTAATCGAGCTTCAAGTCCTGTTAACGCCAAGTCAATGACTTTCGAAGGAGACCACAATTGTAGATTGGGGGTCACCTGAACTCCGCGAGTTCGTGTAAGCTTGAAGGGAGACATAAGAAGCACTGTACTTATAACGGACCCCTAAGTATCTTCTACGTTCACTCACCATCTTGACATCTTGTACCCTCAATATGCGTATCCCTCTTCCATATAGACCGCATTGGCCACGCGTGAAGTTGTGTGATTCTTTGTGAGTATTCCTTCCAGTCATCTTTTTGTGAGACCTTGAATTCAGCCAGAGCCCTGGCCCATTTGTCAGCGAGTCGCCTCGCAACTCGGAGTGAAAACTAAAGGCTTCTTATAACTCGCTAACCTGAGCCTAACGCCAGCTCGTCAGACCATTAGTCATAAAAAAGCCTTGTGGAATATGAGAGTACAAGAATGGCACGCGATGATAGTAAACTCCAACGATGTATGCGAGTGAGACAAATAGAACGATTATTCGGGCATATTAGGTGCATTTTCTCTCCACTGCGCACCCTTGAACACGAGTGTTATAGCACCCGCGGAAGTAATAACACTTCAAGAAGACAGGATGAGTCGTTAAACTGAGTAGAAGATCTCAGAAGGGAAAAGGGTATACCAAATGACTGCGAAAACAGTGAACGTCCATTGATATCCAACCTGAAAATATCGCTACTGTGAGGAACTCGCCGAAGGCGTGAGCGATGGGTATATACCTTTTGAGCAAAAGGTTCCCTAGCCAGTCAAATTTCATTGAATCTCCGTGACAATCAGAAAAGAGAAAAGAAATGCACGCACTCATAGAATGTAAGGCTCAAGGTGAACAGAGCTCTGAAGAAACTGGAACGGCCGTTAGTTAACGGAGCTCAAGACAGAAAGTCAAGATATAGAACAGACCTGAATATCTGACTAACGTCGCTGCTTTGACCTGGGTAGCAGTCGCCACACGAGTAGGCGAAGAGAACAGAGCTTATAATTTGCGCTAGTAAACTATCAATGACAAATCCAGATTGTCCGGAATCAGATGTAAACGTACAACCAATCGATGTCAAACCTAATCGATCAGCAAGTTGAATGAGAGGCGTGTCTGATAATACGGATATTTATCACTCACCGAGAGCGACGCAGGGAGCGATGAAAGTCTTCGAGTACTGAACCGTAAAGCCATCTACAAGAACTAAGCCTTCTAGATTTATAGGGAACCTCATTCAACTCACACCTGTTTACACGGCACGGGGGTGAGCATGAGAAAAGCTGCCAGCAGTAAAACAAGCATACATGAGCAGTCCTAGTGGTACGATGATGGCTCCGAGCCAATATCCTCGCAATCGAAGCTCTGCGTGGACTTTTGCTCCTGTTTGAGATGCCTTTTGTCGAGCACGTCTGACGATGAGGTCAGTTACCCAACCGGAACAGAGCTCCCCAATAAAACTTCCGACGACAATAGTCAAGCCTGTTGCGAGACTTGCGAATGCATGCTTTTAATGCCTTTCGAGTTTTGAGTGAGTGATAGCTAGAACGTACCCAATCTGAGCGGGATTGAAGTGGAAGATTTCACTAAATTGAGTAGGTCCAACGACTGCTGGCCCTTTATCACCAAAAGTCGACACAGTAGCGCTAAAAAAACAATAACAGTCAGATGTGAGTCGATTCAGCGTTTGTGAGACTCACTACGCAATCGCAGGAAGTAAAATTGAGGGATATCTACAAAGTCGAAGAGGGCGGAGAAATATATCAGAAAACTGTACTCCTCGACTCGGCATCCGTTCTTTGTCCCAAAGATAGAGACAGCGTGAATATGTTTTCAAGGTCATGTGAGGAGGGCGGAATAGTCGTATGTTTGATACATTAGGATCATAGACGCTCTCAAGAGTGTCTGCTTCAATCGACCTTTGGAATAAAGTGTCGGGTAGGAACAACATGATGGTGAGAAGCGTAAGCCCTATGATCATCATGAGCATAGGAGTTGCCAGGAAGAGACGTTGGTGTAGTCAATTTAATCGGCGATATATCATTCTTACCCATCAGAATACCAGCGAGTCGTAGGGTCCAGCGCCAGCCAAGTCGAAGAGCAACATAACCGCCAATCTATACCCGGTTGAGCGAGGTACCTCAGAAGCGAAATATTCTACTCACGACTTGGGACAGATGCACTAAACTGTGCGCGACGACATAGAAGCCAGTGGCTCTCCCTCTCTGGTGTTCGAAGAAGATTTTGGGAATAACTGCGACTCCTAGTAGGTTATTAACTTCGTGGAAGGCCGTGAGGCCACGAAGGACGATAAACGCTCCAAAAGAGGTTGACTCCGCAGCAAGGACCGCGAACACGCCGGTTAGAAGCGTTGATACAATAAACACTATGCGATGGCCATAGGCATTCGCAAATGGAACAAATACAAGCCCAACGATTGCTTCTAGACCGGTTTCAACTGTAGATTGGTATGTGGCAATGTGGGGGGGGATTTTGAATTCGCTGGCGAGTTGGGATACAGCCGGATTGACGATACCGCCAGCCAGTGTAGACAGGAAACTTAAGAGCGACAGTTCCAAGAGAATCAAGTATTTTAGCCACTATTGCGGGGTTAAGAGGACATCCAGTGAGTGACTTCAAAGAGGCGCATACGTTAGGATAGTTCAGAGGGTCGATGGGAGAAGTAGAAGGTTGAGGGATTAGTGGAAGCCCATTGCCATCTACTAGCAGTGTTGGTTTGATTTCATCGTGCGGGGTGGTATCGGTAGACATAGAACCGGAAACGATGCAGTGAAGAGTCGCTTGGATTCGTCTTTTTTTTATTGGACGCTTGTGGCGTTGGAGGCATTTCTTGGAAGCCTTGATGTTTCGCTCTTCCCGAAATAGCTGCCATACAAACTAGTCTTGTCACGCACTGATTTGTTCGGGCACGCGAAGATTAGATCAGGCGCCCAACGTTTGTCCCAGAAAACATTTTACCTATTCCAGATTTCGGAATGAAATAGCCTTTCTGAGACACAGATATCTGTCAAAAAAGAGTAGGTTAGAGCCGCGGAAGAGCGTGAAGTACCAGTCGGATTCCGGAGATGACTCATGACAAGCTGAATGCAGAATGTTGCGTGACTGTCAAGAACCTTAAAAATTGTGCCTCAAGGCCTCACATCGTGACTGGAGAAGTAATCAATATATTGATAGGCGAGCGTCCGATTTTTTCTTTCTGACAGATCATGGGCAAAGTACACACCTATGTAGTAGTAGAGTGCCAGCACGAGAACAGAAACGACGAGGAGACTGATTAATTCCAAGTCAGCCAAGAGAGTTGACATTAAAAGAGTGGTCGAACTACCAGACAAACTGATCAATGCTACTTTGCCTTGGATGGGTATGCAAAAAGCGCGGAACTGCAGATCTTGATACCGTCAATTATCATCATCGACAATTTTCGAGCAACAACATACCGCCAATGGATGTGATACCTGAATCGACATGAAAGTGCCAGAGGGCTGGATCGTGAGCCTATCTACCGAGTCCTAGACGAGGAGACTTCAATAGAATTACGCCTATACGAGTAGAACGAACGTTTGTCGTTGGTATCAGTATCCTCAAACTATGATTGGGATACCTACATGAGCAATCCTCGAGGACCGATGACAACTCTCAGCCAAAAACTTCTGAAACGAGCTTCCGCCTTGACTGCTTCATTTCCTTGACTCTAGCATGGTGTCTTGTGATCAACTGTGTAACACGGACGAAGGAGATTTCTCCGATGAGTCAGTGTCAGGCAGTCATTACGCAGCCTCCAGAAGATTTTTTACAGAAAATCTACCAGGCAACAACGATAATTAAGCCCGTCGCGAGACCAGAGGCAATGAGTGTCTAAAAATAAGCTTTGGGGTCAGGGCATTACGTGCCTGATCTCCGTTGAATTGAAGTGAAATAATTGTTGACCTGAGCAACTTTTGGGGCCTGTTCACCAAAGGTAGCTGTAGTAAGGCAAAGGTGCTTCAGTCAAAATAAGCGAGTGTCTCGAGAGTTGTGCGACCTAGTAGGAAAGGGCGTGGAACAAGATTGACGGATATGTTAGCAAGAGAAGAGTGCGAAGCTCGGCGTCCACGAGACGTAGAGAGTATAGATAATTCGCGAAGGGCATGTGTGGAGATCGATGTATCTCGGCGCGTAGATTGTCCCATTCGGACAAGGTTTCGAGTGTAGATACTCGTTCAGATCGTGGAAAAAGGGCATCAAGAAGTAGATCGATGAGTAAGAGAACCATGCTCCTGTGATGTTCTGTCAATTCGACCAACACGGTACCGAATTTGATATGACTTACCCATGAGAATGGCCACCAGTTGAGGAGAGCCAACGTAACCGAGATGGTCTTTACTTGCTCTCAGATAAACTGGTCGACGGCAAAATCGGGGCGGATTGACAATCCATGATGAGTGTAGAATGTGGGATAAGACGTAGAACCCAATACCCTTGCGTCTCTTGATAGCGAAGAAGGATTGACGGCAACTCCAAGAATTCCAAGAACGTTGCTCACGTCATGGAAACCAGCGAAGCCACAGGAGACCAACAGCATTCCAAAAGAAGTTGACTGTGCAGCGCCAAGTAGAAACACGATGGTCGAAGAGAGTGTATAGAAGTATCGATCGGTGCCTATAAGCATTTGCAAATGGGACGAGGATAAGCTCTGCAACGGCCCTGGTACTGGTATGGGCCCCCAGTGACAACGTGAGATGGTAGAACATACATTATTGCACTGCGGGGAATCACTGGATTGATAATCGCATCCGCCAGCGAGGACAAGAAGGTTAAGAAAGGTATGGTTTTACGGCGTTGTTTCCAATATCAGAATCAGTTGACGCCGAGCTGGCAGGTTTTCATACGGATTTTCCGTATGGTGCTTCCGAGGCTCCACGACTACGAGGTGTAGCCAATAGGCTCAGGGATAGTCTTGGGAGGTTCAATGTCTTTTCTAAGCCCTAGTTGCCACAGACATTCACATACGAAACACGAGAAGCACAGTAACGCGAAGTCAGGATCCGAAATGCAGCTGTTGTTGTATAGAGAGCACGAGTTGACAGAAGCTCCAGATAAACCCGCAGTTTCGAAAAAAAATCATCCCCTGAGTGGCTCTCGTGATTCTGGAAGCAACCATTTTATGAAAGCTGGGAGGCTCGTGGCACCTATTCAAGTGCTCAGAGTTCTACGACAGCAGCTAGGTTCACGTTGTACCAGGCCTCGTTTCTTGTGTGCTTGCACAAGGAATGTGGTCAGAATGGTTGCTGCGCACGCTACGCACGCCAAGGATGACAGTGTACTTCGAGGCTAGAAATTTACATTCTGTGAGAAAGTCCGACTCAGTTGAACATAGTTTCTTCACAACCGATCGTGCGGACATACCTTATTCGATGAGGGTCGAGAGGAGCCAAGGTGACGCAAAATCCATATTATTTGATGCAGTGATGGCAGTTCCAGAAGCGCCAGATGGGATCACAGCTTGCCACGATCTCATTTACCACGACAACTCACCATGAATCTCTCCCTCTATAGTATCCAGGCCTTCGTCATTCTCGACACAGAGGGCAACCGTGTTCTTGCCAAGTATTATCGCCCCAAAAGTCATCCCAATGGCGAGTCAAAAGAATTCCTCACCCTGAAAGAACAGAAAACATTCGAGAAAGGGCTATGGCAAAAGACCAAGAAACCTGGAGGTGAACCTTGAAAGCCAATCCCTCAAAGCGTGCTTAATCATAAAGGCGCTAACACCAGAATATCTCTTTAGGTGACATCATTCTCTACGATTCACATCTAGCGGTGTACAAGCACTCCCTCGATCTCATCCTCTACTTTATCGCCGGTCCAACCGAGAACGAACTCATGCTCTCAACGGCACTCTCATCTCTCGCTGACGCGTTATCAATGCTGCTTAGAAACTCGCTGGAGAAGCGAGCGGTGTTGGAAAACCTAGATCTAGTTCTACTATGTTTGGACGAGACTGTTGACGATGGGTACGTCGTCATCCTCCTCACACGTATACGATGTGATCATGAGCCACTATGCTTACGACTACGTTATAGGATCATCGTGGACACGGACTCAGCAGCTATCGCTTCACGCGTCAGCAGACCACGCCCCGATACGACCGAAATCGTCATCAATGAGCAAACCATCCTCAGCGCATATCAAACAGTAAAGGAGCGCGTACAACAAAGAATTCAGCAGATGTAAACTCCTCCGACTATTCATTTCAGCCACCGTCAATCCATCCTGTAACGAATTCCAGATCTTCCCCGCTTTTGTATTGTTCTCACTGTCCCCGTTTCGTATGCAATACAACATACCTTGCTTCC
The DNA here is from genome assembly GCA_027627405.1 of Leucocoprinus birnbaumii. Lineage (NCBI taxonomy): Eukaryota > Fungi > Basidiomycota > Agaricomycetes > Agaricales > Agaricaceae > Leucocoprinus > Leucocoprinus birnbaumii. Next base: position 17,495 of record JANIEX010000131.1, on the reverse strand, counting down.
TGCGATTGCACGAGATCCATCTTCTTACCCCCCTGATTAGGCCAGGATTCCTCGATGACTGTTTGTACCTCATCCATCTCGCTACACGCATTCACCGTGAGATGCAAGTCGTGCATTACTACGTCTTCATGCCTTCGTGTGCCTGGAGTCTACGCGATTACAACGTGCGGATCTAGTTACGGGGATACTTATCCTATCCTCCTTTCCGTTCTGTGGGTTGACCTTCAATTCAGATCATGACGATTTCGTGTTCACAAATACCTCATCAAGACGCTCAAAACCAGAGGGGTCCAGATTCTCGTTCCTCAGCTACCTAATCCGGAATGACTTGAATGCGAACGAGTGCTTACGATTCGCGCCTTGCCAAAAGACCCACTTGCCTCGTGTTTTATGCCCTCATACATTTGTACACATGAGCGGCGTAAATTGCCTTCTGGGTCAAGGTTATAGCCTGGTCGGGGTAATAGCCACCGACCAAGCCAGAACGAGGTTACTCAGACCCCTCTTTTAATCGATCAAATAATTAACCGCTATACCACATGGACCGAGCTCGCTCATGATTCTTGAATGTCACTCACCAAGTCAGTAGAGCCGTACTTCATATCCTAACAACTTAATCAACCAAGTAGGCAGGTCCTGGAATCATATGCATGGCATTTGGGGGAGCACGGCATGTATTGTATATGCGCACCCCCGTTAATCTTTACGTCAACACAACCTCCTTATCTTCTATACAGTGATCCAAAATGTAGTAGTGGCACAACCCCAAAGAGGACATCAAGAGTACATACTGAGTCGCCGGAGGTCATCTCGATGACGCACTACGACAATCCTTACGACGCTCTTTCCTAGGGTCATCCACGTACTTATTCGCCTTGTAGCAATCATCTTATCCACGAACCTGAGCACACACACATCGAATGGCAGAATACGAAGGGAACTTGACAAAAATCTCATTTCTTTGCGCCTCCACTGCCAAGGTCCCGGAGAAGTAAACGCCATGATCGGCAAGCACCTCAAAAGTCCTTTTGAGGCTTTCATTTCATGATTCTCGAAAACGCCGAGGCCTGGAAAGTAAACAACGCTAAGCTGCAAAGAGGAGGGTGGTATTCAACAGTATCATGGGTGGTATGTATGTACTGTAGTAGTAATCATCTCATCTCCCATTTCCGCATAACCGGACTCGCCGCTCTGCGAGCACGATCCATCAATGTCGGACATACGCACAAAACCATATGTAGAATGATCAAACCCGCTGGTTATGGACTCTCTGAGTGACAGCCGCCGAGGATACTTGGCGATGTGTTATCTTTAAACATCTAAGGAATCAACGAAAGTGGTGAAGAGGCCACGAGGCACTAAGTTAGCCTACCAATCCTTACATACGTACTTAATTCGTACTTTACAGTCTAGTGTAGCACAGGCCAGAATCGGATCCGAGTCCGCGGCCGTTGACAGTTTTTTTGTGGAATGGAACAGGCCGAGGCAACGGTGCGCGCTTGATCAAGTTGCGTTGACGCCTTGGGAGATTGGACTGCTAATAGACTTCATTGTACATCACAGCTGGGTATTCTGTAGTAAAATGTGGATGCGATTGGGTCAATCTGATCGGAGACATAGTGCAAGTGGGGCTACTCGACTACAAAGAACTGATCACAAAAATATTAGTAGCTTGAAGTCGAAGGGGAATCAGATAAAGTACAAATGATGAAGGGGATGGTGTCGAGAGTAGGGCAATCATGTGCTGCTTGTTATACAAGTACAATATGTGTGACTATGGATAATGTAGACAAAGAAACACATCGAACAAAGGGAATGAGCGAGAAGAGACGAATGGTTACATACAAAAACGATAAAACTATGATCAAGCTCAAGAGAAATCGAAAGGTGGGCGCCATCCGAGGACAGCCGAAGAAAGAGAGATCCTGAAATAACCCACTGCCCAAAACACTATACACCGCAAAGCCTATCCCTTACCAGGGACTTCGTTCCACAAATAACCGCATGGGAAGCGAGAGAAAAGGAGACCGGTCCAAGCGTAGTGCAATAGATCCGAAACGCCGTTCGCAGCGGTATAACTAGCTATGCCCTGGGAACTTCGAAGAGTATCGGGGCGGTAACAGCATATGACAATTGAAATGCTATCATGATGCAATGTATACAGGCACAAGATGTCGCCGGAGCAGCAGCTGAGCCGTTGAAAGCCAGGATGGAGTAGATGGGGAAAAGCAAGGTTGACTTGCATTAGTGGTGTCGTGATCTTGTGGCAGCGGCGGACGCTGGCGAGCAGGTATGGAGGATGTTTGTGGGTGTGGGTGTGAGTGCCGAAATAATGAATATGGTAGGGAGAAAAGAGTTGGTGGCTGCATATACGTTGTGTGGCGTGAATGGTTGAGATGGTGATAGTACAGCGATTGGTGAGGTAAAACTACACTTGAGGGAGAGTATGAATGGAGGAAGAGAGGGACGATATCAAAAGCGCCGATAGCTCGACTCCGTGATGTGCGAAATGGCAACATCAAATCCATACCAGACTGTTAGAAGTCGTCAGCATACGTGTATAATCAATGATACAGATAACGGCAGTGACTACAGCCACGGACCAAGCACACTTGTGAACGTGGATGGGAGGATAATACGCAAGCCTCGGAGCCACAACCGAATCGGATGGGGAGAGCGAGCCTCACCAGATATCACCGCGGTGCCGAGAAGAAATTCAAAACCCACCTGGTAGGAGCGATCCCGGTATACTGCACAGCTGCGAGAGTAGATGCTGCAGCGATGGAAATGACTCCGAGCACGACGACTGTGCGTCCGCCCTTCGAGCCAGCGGGACCCGACGACCAGATGTCTGAGTCGGAGAGGATGGGATGCTCGTACAGAGAAACAGTAGCTCGCATGTTGGATACTGGAGGAGGAGGGAAGCTTTGAAGCTGAACAAAAGCTGCGGGACTTTGGACAAGGGATGAGACTCCTAACGGGGAGGAAGGGGTTTTTATAGGCCAGTGGAATATCCGAGCTCTCAGGTGCCTCAGATCTCGATATAGATGAAATCAAAGTCAGGGTCCCACCCTCCACTGAATCTCTTGCTTATTGACGTACATCAGGGCTTTAAATGCCGAGCGCAGATATGGCTAGTGCGCTACGTACCCCAGTAAGATGGGATAGCAAGAGCTGCTGCGCAGTATGAGCCTGGGGAGGTTTGATTATCATAGGTTTGAGTGCATCAGATCTCTAGAGGACTCCCTGAAAATCGCAAGACATCAAACAATACATCAGAACAACCGTCGGAAAACCACAGAAACGGCATGATTGTCCACAGGTCTCTAAGCTCTTCACCTTCTCCGTCATTATTGCCTTGCCGCTCATCATCCCCTTACGCTCATCCGCACCCGACCTGGTATATTATGACGGAAATCAAGACTTGTAATCATGGCCGTCCTCCGAACCCGTTGGACCAGCAGTCTCATGACCGAACATGTGTTGGAACAAGACACTAAGTATGTCATATAGACGGATCCACCTTCATCGTACAAAGTGACCTGGTCATATTGAAACGTTCATGCACTACTTGTGCAAATCTCGGCCCAGTTTGGTCAAATTTCCGCCTATCATCCCTTACACGCTGTGGGTATCAACGCATGGTGGCTATCCAGCGCCAATGGATCAGAATTTCTCCAACATCGCTGATGAAGAAGACCCTCAAACCCAGAACCGACGGCAAACATCTGGTCTATAACCGGACACACAACATGATGTTACTATTGATATCGCAGCTGGTCCTAACGATCACGATCAGCTTCATGCATAACATCATTCCTTGTCAGACGGAGCGTGTAATGACCATCCGGAAAGACCAAGCCTCCAGACTAAAAATTTCCCTCCGTGGCATCAGGAGTCAAGGTTCTGGACGGTTCTGAGCACAGCGGTTGCATCGCCATCATTGCCCATCATATCCCCGAACCTCTCAACCTTCTTTTGCGGTACTAAAATAGCGTTCGTCAAATCGGTATAGACCGGTTATCAATCCAAAATATACCCAACTCTCCACCAACTAGTATCGCAGGCACAGGTTAAGTATATCTGCTACTGTCATGAATGTCTACAAGCACTGGAATTTCTGAATGTTCTCGGCTACATACAGTGAGCGGTAACAAGTACAGGTATGTGATGATGCTCAGGCCAAGCATCGTGTGGTAATCAACAACAAAAAGACAAAGTAGGTATCAAACAATCGTGAGGGTCATACATGGGCTCGGAAGCGTCAAACAAAAGAACAAGCGCTCAACGGATCACAGAAGAATGGAGTGTGTAGGTAATCAAACAAAAGAGCGGCAAACTTTGAGTGTGAGTAGCGTATTTAACGAGGGCAAATGAAAATAGAGCATGATCAAGACAATAGGCAAATCAATGGTAGGTGGACTAAAATGTCAAGGGCACAAAATACGATAGCAATGCACACAACACAGACTAAATTCAGCGACAAACCCAAACGGCGACAGACCCGAACACGTGCGAAGACGCTCTGGCGTCTTTAGTTCCATCCCGATCCCCGGAGAAACCTGCTTAGAACAGGCAAACAAAATTGCTCGGGAAAATATGTCGGCCAGGCTGCCTTCTCGCTTCATCCAACAATTCTCCACTCCACCATCCGTCATCCGGAGTTGCAGTGACAGCAATGATATCACCCGTCTGGAAATCGAATTCTTCGTCGATCGTCGCCTGATAATCATACAACGCTTTGACTAGGAAGAGAAACAGAGAAAATCCAGATCAGTCAGCCAGTTCAGATGAAACTCCCGAGACTCAATAGGGTAGAAGGAATCAAGTAGGCAGTGTTGATGTTAACGCTCAACGAGCGGTAGGCGACTCATTATGAGCCCGACAAAATCCCAGAGTGGACGGTGTTAAAAAGACCGGGAGCCGATCAACTTCATCTACGAAGCCTCAAGCAGGGCCAAGGCAAAATGCGGGGTAAACTTGGCACACGACTTTCCGAACAAATGGCGGCCCTGAGCACACTTCCACATTCCACGGAAGTATGATAAGCGAGAGAGAAGCCAAAAGCCGTCTGTCTATCAGAATATAAACTCGACAAGTACCCAAGCACCCACAATCTGTCTTCTTCCGTCAGGAAAGTAAACGGCGAAGACAACGTGCGAGAAGCAAGAGCACAAATAGAACGTGAAGCGATGAACGACGGAAGAGAAAACGATATTCGGAACCGAAAAAGAGATAGACACAAATGATGATGATAACCATGACGTACCGTAAAACATGATCGGCGTCCCATCCTCAGTCGTCTGCCCGACCTGCAGCTGCTGAGGTGGCTGCGGTGCACTAAACCTTCCCTGGGTAATCTGTCCCTGCTGTCCCTGCCCCTGCATTTGTTGCTGGTGTTGTACAGATTGGTAAGCCGAAACCGGAACTTGCTGCTGCTGCATCGACTGCTGATGTGGATGCTGGTGCGTCATCGGCATTTGCTGGATTTGCTGGGGAATCTGATGGGCTTGCTGGATTTGTGGCGGCATCTGGTGAACCATGGGTTGAGGGCTTGGCGATCTTCCAAGTACGACGGCTCCCGGTCCAGGACTGGAAGCTCGATATCCCTCCCCGCCTCCAGATCGAATAGTCAACGAGCTCGAAGACTGACTTGCGGGAGCGGGTCCTCCATTGTTAAACCCATTGCCACTAACACTATTCGCCCGCTGTTGGCGACTGGCAATAGCGTTATTGACCACAGCATAAGCGTTCTGCGGCTGTGAAGGTGGAGGCTGCTGCTGGAACCCTGTGGGCTGCTGGTGTTGGGAATACTGATTATACATCCCTTGTTGCCCAGGTGCAGGAGTCATATATCCCTGTTGGGGCTGCTGAATCGGCGGCGGCGGACCAGGCTGGTACATATTCATATTGACTTGCGGCGGCGGAGGAGGTGGCGTGACCGGTGAATAAACAGGTTGTGTGGGAGGAACCATAGACGGAGGGGCACCAGGAGCAGGCGTTCCTGCTAACCAGCTAGAACGTCTTTGTTGCTGTTGAGCCTGAGGCGGTTGTTGAATACCGCCGTACGCTTGTTGGTGACCCTGGGGCGTTGATCCCCGTTGTTGCTGCTGCATCTGATAACGTTGCGCCATCTCATCATGAGATACCCTTCCACTCGGGTCAAGCGCGATACCCACAGGGTTCGGACTAGTAGAGCGAACAGGGGTTCCAGCAGATGGAGGAGTGATATAACTACTGTTCCTCCTCTGTTGCTGCGACGGGTGCTGAGGTGGAGGCTGGTGATGGATTTGTTGTGGTTGTTGCGGCGAAGGCTGCGGTGAACGTCCAGGCAAATTGCCTGCACTCACAATTTCTCCAGGAGCAGGACTAGGCCCTCTCGAGGGGGGAGGTTGAGGACTGTTTCCTCTGGATTGGCCACCGTGCGCTCCGATACCAGCATGTCCCGAGCTAGGCTTTCTATTGAGAGCACGGCCTGGCTGGCTGCCCACGCTCAGAGAGTGTCCACGCCCAGGACCAACACTGCCGCCAGCATTAGCAGAACCCGATGGACTCTGCATCGGCTGTGAATTGAAACTCGCTCTCCTAGTATTCCGTTCTCCAGGCAAATGCTGGTGATAATCAGCTAGCACGTCTGACATAACTTCGGTGTTTGTAGGTCCAGTCACATTTTTCGGTATCATGAAACTGGCAGTCGGCGGGTTCGGTGAGGGCGATCGGGAGCTAGTAGGCGGTGGAGCACCAACGACAATGTCCGCGGAATTCCTATAGTCTCTCGGACGCTGAGATCCACCCCCGGAAGCAGGAGATGGAGAATTAGCGGGAGGAGATCGTGATAACGGGCCTCCGACAGAAAGTGATTCACTGCCCCGGTGACGACTGGGACCTGCAACTGCATTTTCAGTACTCGGGCCAGCAGTAAAACTGCTCTGAGACTGGCCACGATAAACAGTGTTTCGTCGGCTCGTCCCTGATGCAGATAACCCACTCTGCAGCTCTTCGAGCTGCCTTTGGAGAGGATCAACCCCATTTTGCTTCGCAGCGGGGGAGGATCCCATACTCATTCGGTTCGTCGGTCCGGAGCCGCTTCCACCTGGGCCTGCATTCATTTGCGGGTCTTTCGACGGATCAACCTTATAGGCCTGATTGCCGACTTTGATGTAGGTTTCCGTAGTGGGATCGAGGGGTTCTGCTTGAGGATCATGAGCAGCAGGCGATGGGCGATATGAGGATTGAGGTTGAGAAGAGGAAGGAACGGCGTTGCTAGGACGGTGCTGTAGAGGGGCACTTGCACCAAGTGTTCCAGGGGAAGTGGAAGGACCAGGGACACCNTTCATTTGAGTGGAGTTGGAATAGTTCTGGGATGCGGAGGGTGAGTGACCGTTCCCGTTGAGGTAAGGTTGTTGCTGTTGCTGTTGCTGCTGAGGCGCTCCATACACACTGGCGCGTTGCGTTGGCTGTCTTGCTAGGTTGTTTGTCTCTGGGTATGTATCTGCTCTACGAGGAGCACCCCCACCTCCTGCACCACGGCCAGCCGTGTTTATTAGCTCTTCTTCACGAGTAGGAGGGGGTATATATGTGCTGTTGCGGTGTAGTTGGATGGGAACGTCCCGTGCAGATGAACGAACAAACTTCGAGACTCGGAACGTTGGTTGAGAGGCAGAGGAAGGAGTAGCGTCGGGTAGTTGGTAGTTGACGAATGCAGGAGGATCAGGAATTTGTGAGCCTGTCCCATAGATTGAGACGAAGTTTTCAATCTCGCGTTCGGTCTCAACCTGCTCAAGCGAAACTCGAACACGCTCGCAGGACTGCGGAAATCATGAGATTGGGTGGAATAAAATGAACCGAAGACGCACTTCATCGTCGTGCACACAAACTGTTGAAACAAGATTGGCATACGCCCACATGTTGTCCTTAGTGAAATCCATCCTAGCCTCTTCCAGGTCTTGGCATCCGTCACAGAACGCCTTCCAGTCCTGTTCCCATTTCTGTGCAGTCGACTCGAATGCCCTAACGAAATTGGCGAACTCGCGTTCGTTAGCCAGAACAGTCTGCTTGGCACGATCAAGCTTCAACTGGACTTTCTCCAAATCCCTGCCTTGCACGAGAGAAGACTGGGCAGTGTAGGAGTTGATTTTCATGCAATCCTGTTCGTATTTTTCTCGCGCCTTGTCCACGTGTTGTTCCTGCAGCTGTTTCGCTCTGCATTGCTTCTCGATGCTTGCTAAGTACGTCTTCTTGTGATGATTTTGTTTGGCCACAAATTCAGTGCATGGAGTTTCGAGTTCGGTTCGTATTTGCTGCGCAAGGGTGAGGTGAAATGTGGCTTGTTTATCAGTTTCATCTTTGACGGAGTCAAGCGAGCGCCGGAGGTCACTTTAGATAAGATAGTGAGAACAAAGGTAAACAATAAGCTTGGAGCGAGAAGGGAACAATGGCGTCAGTGATGTACCACGTATGGCTTTGACTGAGGGAGCTCAAGGCCTGAATAGGGTGGCTCCTTCCTCCGCCCGTGGACCATTCGAAAACGAACTAGTTGCACGTAGAGGCGCGACCTCGCCACAAAGGCGACGCGTGGCCCAGAGGTGCCGGTTGACATTTCTCAGAAAGTTTTAGTGACATACCCGACTTCATCCTTCCCAAGAACAACTTTAGAGAGTTTCGACAGCCGTTTTGCATAGTCCTCCTCGATAGCAGCCCTAAATAGACCGGGGGAAGACGGTTATTAGGCCAGTTTGAAGCAAATGCTGCTCACAACACACTCACCGCTCTTTCCAGAAGTTTCGCAGCTCCTCCATTGTATGAATAGCACCTTTCATACGACGAGAAAGAACCTCAAAGCCTTGATCCCGGAAGCCCCAGAAAGAGTTACAAAAGTCAAGAGTACCTCCCTGGCCAACGGGCGATCCTGTCCTTGCATATTGCGTGAGCGATGTAGTGGAGGCCTGCCGTCTAGCAGACATTTTCGTAGAGAGGGAATAAGGGGGTTTAAGGGAAGAAGGTTCAAGTTGAACGTTGAACTATGATTAAATGCAGCTGTGGTTACGGGCACCCCTGCACGTGGTTCATTTGGGATCATCGACATCATCCGGAAATCTCATCACTCCGGCATCCAAGCTTGCCACATCCGGCCCAGCGCCCGCAAAAAAAAGTAAGTACGTGGATTGTTCTTCGTAAAACTGAACAGTAAAAGTGGGCTAGTTGCAGTTATTTACTCCAATCGCACATTAGGCGGGAGTACTTCAGAAGAAAATTCAAAATAAATTCTTCCTTCTAGCCGACTCGAACGACTGACCTCGTCATTACTAGTGACGCGCTCTACCAACTGAGCTAAGAAGGAATTATTGTGGAACGAGGTCAGTCATGCTAAGTAAGCAAAATTACCCGGCTATGGTTTCCTGAGGTCATTCCAGCAATTAACACTTCGAACTTCACCAACCACAACCACAAGAATGCCGACCCGCTCAAGGTCTCGTTCTCCCAAACCTAACTCGTACGCCTCAAAATCACGCCGAGATCGTAGTCGAAGCCGCGAAAGAAGTCGGAGCCTCAGTCCACGCCGGGATAAAGCTCAAGACAGGGGTCGCAGAGACGATGGACGAGATAGGCGGCACAACTACTCACGGTCCAGGTCCAGGTCTCGAGACAGGCAAAGACACCATCGTAAATCACCCTCGCGCTCGCGGTCTCGCCGGCGACACGACTCTCCGTCTCGTTCGCGGTCAAGGGATCGAAAGGAAAGGCGTAAGCGGAGACGATCCCGCTCAGTGTCATCAAGTAGTAGCAGTGACTCTGAGGACAATAGGAAACGACGAAAGAAGGAAAAGAAGAGCCGACGGAAGGAGAGTAGAGAGCGTAGGAAGGAGAAAAAGCGAGAGAAGAAAGAAAAGAAGGTACGTTCTTAATACTTATTATATTTCCTGGCAAGTCTCTGACTGGATATCCAGAAGAAAGGCACTAGTTCATCTCACTGGGGGAAATATGGTGTTCTGACAGAGGTTGAGTGAGTACCTGTATATAAACATGCGATTCCATGTTGACCGCTCCAAGTATTTTTACAAAAGGGCCGGAATTTCACGCGTGGCTGGTGGAAGAACGCAAGATCAATCCCGAGACTCTTTCGAAGGACCAGGAGAGGAAGGAGTTTGCAAGATTCGTTGAAGACTTTAATACTGGTGTGTGCATTTCAGGAGTATACATGACTTCACCATGATTCATCAGCTCCTCCAGCAACTCTTCCTAATGAAAAGTTCTACGACATGGCAAAGTACGAGCGACGCATGGACGCCCTTCGCCAGGGAGAGTACCTTCCACCAGCCGAGGACAGTTATGACCCAGCGGCAGATATGCGTGCTCTCAGTGGAGCTCATAAGAAGAAAGCACCTGAGCGTGAGTCCTACATGAGTCGAGAACAGCTAGAGGAGCTCAGGAAGGTCCAAAATGAGAGAGTGCAGGTTAGTAATCGTGCCACCGCCTGTCCCACGTCTTCTCAACGGTTTGCTAGGTTGGCAAAATGAAGCTTCTGGGAATGGATGTCAAGCAGACCATGGGTGTCCGTATGGATGGGACTGCTTTCGACGATATATAAAAGTGTACCTTGGACTTGAACGCTGAACGTTGAACGGTCTACTGAGTCTGTGATATTATAAAAATGTAACCTGGAATTAGCAGCCAGTGGAATCTGCTAGTACTCAGACTCTTCCGTCACAATCACAACAACCAACCGCCTGCACCTCGTTTGCAACCTTCATTCCCCACATCAGACTCAGATTCAGCTCCTTTCCCACCTCTCAAAGCCAATTGTGGTGCGCCATGCCCAAAGCCACATGCCCATATTGTTACTCGCTCGCCTTCCCCGCCCAAACAACCACCATGACCACCTAGAAGAGATCGAGGAAACCTACGCCCAGATTCGCCAGATCGATATTTCTGTGGCTGCACTCTCGCGTCAACGCTCTAGCCTGACTCAGAGGTTAGACCTCATACATCCTACCGCCCGGGTACTTCCAGCCGAGATTCTTCTCATTTTCTGTTTCGCCTGCACCCTACCTTCTGGTGCTTCACCGGAAACGACAACGACTTGTATTCTGGTCAAGAAACAACTGCCAAAGGAACAGACCCTTTGTTCGATCGGTCGACTCTGCCCTTAATCCTACACAATATTTTGCAGAGACTGGCGTAGAATGGTCCTATCTGCACCTGAGTTGTGGACCAGTTTCGCCATGCGTATCGATAGACTTCCGGTTGATGAAAGGAAGGCTGTTACATTGCCTGAGTCCTGGCGAAACTTGGCGAGTCCCCCCCTGTCGTTGACGCCCATTTGCGCCGGTCATTCTCAGGAGAATCGATAACTTTCATTTGACTAATGCAGCTCCTGCATGGTTTTCACGCTCTTTGTCATATCCAAAGCAGATGTCGGCATTTAACCCTTCAGGGAACGGAGAGGCCTTTGGCGAGAGTGTTTCCTCGCGGAAGTAAATTTTCGGCATCCAAGTTCACCATGATAGGCTGTCTGCCCACCAACATACCTTCCCTCACCAACATCACGGAGCTCAGTATGACTGACGTCTCACCTGACTCGTTTTACTCCTGCCTCATCAAGTGTATTAATGGTGTTGGAGTTCATATGAGGGCTCCCCGACTGTCCCGAGTAAGGACTGTCGAGCCTTTCACACTCCAGCGTTTGAGAATCGTTGACTGGACCATTCAAAACGGCGACCACTTCTCCACGCAGCTATGGCAAATCGCCCCATTGGACAATTTACGTTGTCTATTGCTTAGAAAAATCAGTTGGTGGCAACCGCTGTACTTGGCTATTTCTGGCTCATCACTTAAGGCTCCTGTAATGACTTTTTTTGAGACTACCAATAACACTAAACGAGCTGGAGCTTGATCAAGATGAGCAGTACTTGACGTTGGACGTAATCCTTCAACTCTTGAAGTCTTTCGCCATATCCTCCGCGACTCGCACATTCAGTATACTAATTTGAATAACTAACTACACATACCCCTTATTATCCACCATCCTCCTGGGTCTTCCGCCCAACGTACCTCGGCACACCAATTTCCCCGGCTGCAGAAACTCGCGATACGCAACATATACTGGCCTGTAGAGCTAGCAGGGGTAGCTGGGGCGAAGAGAATGCTGAGCTAACCCTATCGACTTGAATGGCTGATTGATGGAACGCCGTTTGCAGAATACGCCGTTTATCGAGAGTTTTTCGTTGCATTTGGTAAAGAAAGAGGATCTCTGGTGGCTTGATACAATTGATTGGAGGCTGAAAAAGTTAAAGAGACGATATTAGAGATTGTGGCTGATTCAGAGTTCAGTTAACGTTTATGCGTTGGTAGTGATTTTTGCATCTATTTACAACTCTGGATACATTTGCACTCTAGTATACTAGTATTTCTGTGACTTATTCCTGGTCGATTCCGTTCGTTTACTCATCGCAGGAAAGTCGTGCTACGCAGCCATGCCAAAAAAAACCTTGAACGCTTCTCCAGGTACGCGGCAAAGACAGAGGATGATATTTCGGGCTCGAGGCGGAGTTTGACGCGGAGTACGTTTTACAAAAAGCATCAAGCAATCAGCACCGCGGCGTAGGTTTTCGTCCATTACCCACCTCCTATCTACCTAATCTTTGGGCTTCTTTCTCTTTACACTCACCATGACAAAACACTCTTCATGTGCTCGCTGTTCTCAGCCTACTTTCGATCAGTTACCCTTCCCTAGTCAGCGCCACCCGATGCTTGAAGAGATTGGTAAACTTCGTTCCCAAATCCAAGAGATCGACAGCTCAATCTCGCAGCTGGCTCAAAGGCGCCTAATCCTTCTTCAACGGCTCAACGACATACAGCCAGCAATCAGCGTACTCCCAGCCGAACTCCTTCCTGTCATTTTTCAATTTGTTTGTCGCCATTCTAGTCCTCTGTTTGAACAGGAGAACGGATCATACTTGCACATCAGCTCAAACTCACAGCCTAGTTGGGAGTACCCAGAATCTACCAGCAGTGCGCTCAACCTGCTGCAGCGGGTCTCAACTAGTTGGCGTAATTCAGTGCTATCTGCACCAGCGTTATGGACAAACGTTAATCTAAGTATTGATAATATCGCGGATGCCCAACGGAAGGCTACCATCTTGATGAACCATCTTCATCGCTCAAAAGATCTCCCACTGTTGCTCTCGCTGCATTACAAACGAAACTTGATTCTACCTTCATCAGAAACTCTTCTACATTCCTCAGTCGATCATCACCTGCGCGAAAGCATAAAAAGGGTGGAACGGCTTCATTTGACATACCCTCCCCGCTCTTGGCTCTCTGGGTCATTAGCGAGCTCACAGAAAATGCTGGAGTTATCTCTCATGGGTGTGGAAAGGATTCTTCTGAAGAATCTCGGGTTGATGGATAGGCTGGGTGTATCTAAGCTTAGCATCAATAGCTGCCGAACTCTTGAGCTAGCTTCATCCACTCACATCACCATGCTCAGCTTGTGTAATGTCCCCATCGACATATTCTACACCTGTCTCATTGAGTGCGCAAATCTCACTCAGGTGTACTTTAAATCTCCGTGGCCAGAAGTGTCTAATTCGACTGCCACTCCCCCCGCCACGAACTTCACCGTTCATCATCTACAGGAGCTCAACTGGAGTATCCAAAATTCTTCTAGTGGTCGTGTCGCTGTGTGGCAGATTGCTCTTTTAAGCAATGTTTGCCTCCCGTCGCTCAGGGAATTGTATTGTTATCACCCTTCCCAGTTTGCTACCCCGGAACCCCTAAAAAATGCCATCATCTCCTTCTACGCGCGACTTCCCACATCATTGAAGACGCTAGGGTTGCGCAATACTCCGGGTTATGATTATTATGGCGGCGCACATTCATACCTTCTCCAGAATCTTCAGCAATTCCCCAGTGATAGTCGTATTGAGCACATAATCCTGGATGACTGCACATACCCCGTATTATTTAGGATTCTCCTAGAGTTACGCCCTGATCATTCTGCTGCACCGTCCAATTTTCCAAATTTGCGGAAAGTTACGATAGGTACAATCTTTTGGGTCTCGGGTCTTGGAGGAACGGAGACATTACTCCAAGCGAGGACAGACGCCGCATCGGCCTTACCACCGCTTGCAGCGGACCTCCTTGAGCGTCGACTGGCGCATTGCATTGTACTGCCAAAGAGTTTTGTGCTCATATTTAGAGAAGAAGAGGATACCTGGTGGCTGACATCTGTGAAACAGAGGCTGATTGACCTGAAAAGTCGATACAATCAGTTGGAGATTTTGGCCGGTTCGAGGCCTGTAGACTGGCTCTAATTCAGGTTTCCGGTTAAATTGTAGACTTCTCCTTCAAGCAGTACCATCTTGAATTTTACGTATCCGAGTATTCATTGCTATTCTAGTAGCTTGAGCAGTGATCTGAGTTCTTAGTTGCCGTCTCAACACAGTCACGATCACACGGTTCTCTGAGCTGTAGCTGGGGTCTTTGAACATTCACGGGAAAAGAATAACTTGTTGATCTCCCTCAGGTCGGTCATTCCTCGTGACTGCTGGTGGGTGCCTTACAAAGGTCAGTGAGAAGCAATTTCTTGCCAAACGGAACGCCTAATGATTCCATGCAATAGGCATGATTTGGCTTTCCTGAGCCGTAATGAGATAAAACAAGAAGTTTCCCGTTTTCTGACAGAATGATGCTTAGAAGACAAAGGTTACGTCGGGTTTTTCATGTTCGAAATTCACGGAGCCCGCAATGCTGTGGATTTCGGATGGGATGAAATCTGCAACATCGGAGGGGTCGAAACTCGACAAAACGCCTTGAACGGTGTTTTAAGGTCGTAAAAAGGCACATGAAGTCTTATTTTTCAGGGATCAAACAGGTTATGGCAAGAGGCTCAGGCATGACGGTGGCTAAAGCTACGATGACGGCAATTATATCGGAGCCGCGGTCCGTGCTTCTGATCCGCACCTCTCAGTGATATGATCGAGGCAAAGATACATATCACAACGAATGCCAACTTCATTTTGAATACACTTTCAACTTGTCTGAAATAAATACTAACAGTGAGGCGAGGTCATCGAGCTTGGTGAAATACACTTGAGATTTTCAGGAAGTCAAAAGCGCTCAGGAACCACATTAGTACCGTCGGGACTCGGGAAGCCGCGGTATGTAACATGTTTGCCCACTTGACCGTACATAATAGTCCCTTTTCCAGTTTCCATTGGCAATGGCTACTCAACTGACAGACAAAATTTTTGGTCCGTCCGAAAAATGCCCTTAATTTCCAGAAATTCGACGCAGAAATTCCTACTCTGGATATTGTCTTGAGGCATTTTCGATACGGCACGGAGCTCTTGGCCTCGGTATCTACGTAAATTGAGTATTCTATCGGGACTTTCTCCAGCGTGTTGGGTCGGAACTACGACTATTAGTGAGATTTGTCGGGTTGTGAGGTGACGGCAAGAGATAACAAATTTTTCGAGTAAGGAAGAGATGATGATTGAATAAGGTCCGCCCTTTTTGGAGGTTGATAAAACCCCGGTGTTGCGAGCTTCGTGGACTTGCATTGAGACGCGAAGGTTTCAACCTGCCTTTCCTACTTTTTGTTCTTAGACACAGAGCGCATCTGCAAACTCAGAGACCGAAGATGAAGAAGAATTCCGAAATTCCAAAGGACAAAATCGAAAAATGTATAGAGAAAGAAGATAGAGTACGTCGAGTTGCCGGAACCGGTTCGGTGAAGTCGTACAGTGATGAGTGCGAGAAGGTTGCCGGTGTGGTAGTGTATCCAGAAGGTGGTCTACGTGCTTGGGGAGTCGTATTTGGAGCGTAAGTGCTGCCTCTGCTTCAATGGCTTAGCTTGATGTTTGCTGACATTCTCCCCAAGTTTCTTGACTCAGTTTTGCAGCTATGGGTGAGTGTAGTCTGAGCCGTCGCCAGTAGAGACTCTCGCTGACGGATATCCGGTTCGGATAGTTATTTGAATTCTTTCGGTGTATATCAAGGTATGCATACTGCATATCTATGGGGAATGATACTCATGAAATTTCTTGTTCGAAGATTATTATACAAGAGAATATATGACAGCTTACTCGCCATCCACAATCTCGTGAGTCCATTGCTCAGGTTGATTTAAAGGCGACTAACCGGTTTGTGGGCACAGGTGGATCGGAAGTATTAATGGATGGTTGATCATTTCCACCGGTCTCATTGGAGGAAGACTATACGACAAGGGATACTGGTCAGTTGATATCTGTTTCGAAATGCGACTTGGTACTTATGGAAG
Source organism: Leucocoprinus birnbaumii (assembly GCA_027627405.1). Taxonomy (NCBI): domain Eukaryota; kingdom Fungi; phylum Basidiomycota; class Agaricomycetes; order Agaricales; family Agaricaceae; genus Leucocoprinus; species Leucocoprinus birnbaumii. Next base: position 1,213 of record JANIEX010000131.1, on the reverse strand, counting down.
CGAGTAGCTTGTTCCTCTTGTATGGTGGTTCATTCTTGGTTATCGTGTCGTTGTTCTTGCTCTCGCTCACCAAACCTAATCAGCTCTACGTTGTAAGTGGAGTATTTAAATTGGGTCAAAATCCAGCTATTCACAAAACTACAGGCGTTCTTGTGTCAAGGAGTTGGAGTTGGGTTGGGGGGCGGAATGACTTACGTGCCATCTCTTGCCGTCGTTTCGCATTATTTCGACAAAAGGCGTTCATTAGCGACATCTATTGTCACTGCGGGATCCTCGTTGGGTGCAACGGTGACGCCGATAATGATTAACAACCTGCTTGCAAGACCGGGATTGGGTTTCGCAACGGTAACGAGGATCCATGCAGGCTTGATAACGACCATTTTGCTCGTTGGATGTGTCTTGATGAGACCGAGGTTGCCGCCGTTTGAGAACCACCAGAACTTGAGGCAATGTTTGAGAAAATTCTCGAAAGACTGGGCGTATATTGTATTGACTGCAGGGTAAGTCCAGAGATCGCTCGAAAGACTAATCAATACTGAGAGGCAGTTAGGTTCGCCATGTTCAGCTGGGGATTCTTCTTCCCGATTTTCTATCTGCAGCTCGCGGCAACGACACATGGACTAGATAAGACATTTGCGTTTTATTCGGTATGTATCAAAGGAGACAGATCGGCAGAGACTGATTAGCTTAGCACAGTTGGTGATTTTGAACGCATGCAGCTTTGCGGGCCGCATATTCTGCGGTCTAGCGACACGAGTGACAAAGATTGAGCACTTGGCGGTCGCATCAGCGCTCGGGTGTGGTACCATTATTTTTGCGTTTTTTGTCAATAGATTCGGCAGCGAGCATCGTGCTAATAGGCGTGTTTTATGGCTTCTTTTCCGGAATATGTGGGTCATCGGAGCTCAGCATTTTTGTTTCATGGCATCTTGTCTGACAGGCTGATATGTAGTCGTCGCAGCAATGGCTCCTTTGACGAGTTTGGTTACAGACGATGTAGCCGAGCTGGGGTGAGTCTCCGACATGTACCAGAGAGGAGAACAGGGCGGCTGAAGCCTAGACGCTATAGAATCCGCCTCGGAATATCATTCGCATGCTCAGGTTGGTGGTGATGCACATGACAAAGGCATGGCTAACTTTGGATAGGGTTGGGAGATTTGACAGGTAGGCGGCGGCAGTAGCGAAGGGGTGCAGACGGCTGATCATGGTCACA
>JANIEX010001309.1:0-10470 GCA_027627405.1 Leucocoprinus birnbaumii | reverse complement strand
GGGTATCGAGTGGATATAAGTCGAACCAATAAAGACGCCGTATTTGGGGTAATTGCCCTCTTTGGACGAACCCTACCTAATCAGGTCAAGTGAGATCAGAGATGCGGATGACCCTTGTGCATCCTAAGAAGCAAAGTTCTTTTCACAGACTATTTTCTGACCGACCTGAGCTAAGCTGCTCTTTGTGAAGGCTGGTAGGAATGTTGTGTACCTGCTTGGGATGATGCGCTTGCGAGTTGGGCCAATAAACCGAATGTACGGCATGGACTAAGGGTAAGGAATATATTGATTGAGGTTCCCGATCAAGGAGTTGTGTAAAGTCATATGGCATACGTGTGCACACAGGGTGGTACATACTGCTCTACATAGTCCCACAGAAACACTAGGGCTCTTCGTTGAATACCTTGCTTACCTTAAGGGAGGCCCGTATTCCCTAGTCGATTGCTGAGTGCGGGGTAATACTAGTCAGTCGGGAAGTAATCAAATGGCGGGGTATATAGCCAGACTTCTGGGCACAACCTTTGATAAGAGCTAGAAAGCGCCTATAGAAGAGGAAGGTTCGAGTAGTGCGTGTGGATCCCGCGAGTATTGTAGATAACCGGGCTTGAAATCTTGAAGGCGGCCACGAAACTAGCTTGGCGTTCGGTGCATATTCTATCTAGTACGCTCTGAGTTTGGAATTATTTCAAACTTCCGGGAGTGGAGGAAAAGAATCCTCAGCGATTAGCCCGATTCTAGCGCACTCAGTGAACTCACCGAACCCGTCAAGTCCTTCCTTGGACTCCCGTAGGCTCGGGATGAGTCACCGGTGAATTCTTTTGTCCTACTCCGGTGTGGAAAAATGGTGCAATTGTGCATGTCTTCAAGTGGGGGCCCTGTGAATACCGAGCTCAGGGTGATCCAGAACCGACTTGTGAATATCTAGAAGATTTGAAAACGATAACCTCGTGCGGCGAAAAGGAAGTTGAAGGGATGCTTGATAGGTTGAATTGTACGGACGCTTTTCATCTCAGCGTTAGTCTAAGTAGGTTATCTGAACCGGGCGTTCACCGCATTGGATCCACTTCATAGTTCGGCTCGGTTGTCGGCCCAAAGCCAAGGTTCTCAGAAATCTCCAAAAACAAAGAGAGGGCAACGCAAGGATTCTAAATCTGAACTGGAGTGAAGGCCAAAACTTCTCCGTGTTAATCGATACTGAGCATTGAAGTTATTTCAGTCTTCGTCATTTCTGAGCTTCCAGAAAGCCAAGCTATAGTACACATATACAGCTGACTGCGACAGCGTCCGAAAAGGACGCTGGGAGATATCATGATCTAATCCTTGTTTTGTGCTAAGCAGAGTTTGGAATGCCATTGTTGGTGACCTGAAACTGGAAGAGAACGCGTATTTGGGCGATGGGAGTCGCGGTTTATCACTGATAGACGCCCAAAGATGCAGTGATATCACTCGGCACGCTCACTGATAGCTGATCATGATGAAGGGAGAAAACTGATTAATATGGCTCGTATCATGGTAACGCCAACAAATGAACTTCTTGAGTACAAGGACAGCTGATGATCTAATGATACCGGAATGAGAGAGCTCTTCTCGCGAAGTGACTTGTGAATAACATGACTGATGATTTCGTTCATTCACGTCCAAACACCTAGCCTCCCGAAAACCAATGTGGTCAATGGGCTCCATTCCCGTTCCTCGTTCCGAGGTGAAATCGGCTGTTGTCAAACCTGGAGAAACTGCTATGGGTTGGAATATGGCGATCTGATGGAATGCGGGGTAAAGGGTTGAGTGGTTCTCAGTGTGCCCGGTGGACACCGGGAGCCCGATAATTCTTGCTCATGKWGYTCGTGATACTTGTGGACGGACGCCACGGCGACATATCCATCATGCTTGAATTGAGGCTTAACGGCGTCGGTAGGTCGCCGTGCACGAAGATGACCGGACCTACAGAGCGATCCGTTGAAGTATATTTCACTGATGTGGTGGCGAAGGGAAAATGGAGAGAGATGAGCGTGGGCTTACTGCGGCGTAAGACGAAACTCGGTCAACTGGACTGATCACAGTGACACTCGTTGGTTATGAGTCCGACCCTATTTAACTGAATAGTATGAACCGGTTAGATACACAATCGAGCTATAGAGAGAGGAAAGACACGAAGGCCGAAGTTGTCGAGTGATACCCGTGGCGAGGTGGTATTGGGAAGAAGAGTGATATGCCATGCATTCATGGGTGCGCTAAGTTGAGGTTTCTCTTAACAGTTTGAAATGGGAAGTCTTTTTATCTTCGGAAACACGCGTTATACTTGTGTATTGTGATGAGACACAGTTGAGCGTTATGAACTTGGTGAAGAAGAGCGTCGATCGTCCGTATACCAACGACGATCGAAAAGGTATTGCTCCCGTCTCCGCGTATGGCCTGCTCCATCTGATGATGATCAGGCTTATGTCCGCTTAAGTATCCGCTACATGGTCCAGAGCTAAAGTGTGTCATTCGCTCATAGTCGTCGCCGTTGTCGATAACCTTCAAAGCTGAAATCACGTTGGTGAAGCTCTGATGGACATCTGATGCCGCAGACTGGTACTCAATCAGAACTTACCCACAGTGCGGATCAGTACCATGACTTGGACCATCGGCTTCATGCGTCCAGATGCTTGCTTTGGCCGTGGCTAATCTCTCTCCGAGTCGGAGTGATACCGCGAAATCGATCAATTCCAATGAAGGGGTCCCTTGGCAGTGGATGGTCCATTCATGGCTATCGGGTTGAGATTAGGCCGGACTTGGTCAAAAATCAGGTATATACTTCTCACTTCAAGTCGAACGATTGAGTCTTTCGGTGAGGGTTCGGGCGATGCGGAAGATATCCGAAAGATTAAAATGATTACGGTGATAATTATGAGCGCTGGATGTCGAGTGAGAGTGGAAGCGACGACATTTGAAGCTGAGTCATGACGTATTTTCTGGGGTATCAGAATGGAAGAACGGGTGCAAGAACGACTAAGGCTCTAATATGTATTCTAGAAATTCGATCGGACCGAGCACATAGGGAGCGGTGTATGAGGGTGACGCAAAGAAGGAATATTGAGCGCTATCTAGCGTGTCGAGGATGGTGAGACGAGTACGGATCTTGTAGAGAGAGAAGAGTTCTTTTTCTCCATTTCCCTGTATGTTTGTATGGCATACGGATCCGCGGAGCGAATATGGGAACATAGACCCAAAACAGTGGTAGCGTGTCCGTAAAGGGTATGTCAGAACCAGTTAAGCGGTTCGCCTGGCTCGGATCGATTTGGTCACGATTTGGTCACTGGTTCGGCCCTGTGACTTGCCTTCGTATTCCTCACATGTCCCTCTGGTCCGCCCTCCCCGTCGAGCTCAAGCGCCTCATCCTTGAGCTCGTCGCCCGCGACGACGTCAACGAGGCCCGCACGTTGCGCCTTGTATCACGCGACATTAATGTCCTCGTTCTCCCCATAATCTTTCAGAATGTTTTCGTCGAAAACATCCCTGACCTCCTCAGCGTAACTCGAACCATCTCCCCGCCGCCTACTCCCCTTCACAGGCTCAAGAACAAAAAGACAGAGCCGCCACGGCTTCTGACAACATACAATACAACTTCTCTTGCTCTTCTACTGTCGGAGAGCCTACCTTCGATCGAGAATGCGCTGGCTAGAGTCGGTGCTGTGTTCTCACGAATCCAATATCTCGCGATTACTTCGCGCAATTTGTCTTCGAACGCCTTTTGGTTAAGGCAAAATCGCGTCAGGCCGACGCACATCATGCTTCTGCATCACGGCAGTCCACGCCCATTCAACTGGCGCGACAAAATATTCAGTCAAACAACCCATTTATTCACCTCCAGCCTCGACTCGCATGGCCCTTCGACCCTCTCCGATCTCTCCAATCTTACCCACCTTGCCGTCAGCACACACTCCGACCTTCTAGATGATAAGATCCGATGCATCGCTCACAAACTTGAATGGCTACTCGACCCCGATACCCTTCCAAATCTCCAAGCAGTCGTGCTCGGAATAGAACATTTTCCTCAACCTCCACCCGAATACGCTTGCGGCCACTTGATCATTGACAATACCGCCCGCGAGCGTTATATCTATCTCCTAACGCGCTGGCGGACGCACCTTCAGGTCTGCCTCGGACATTCCAAATTTTTCATTCTCCCAGACCCGCTATACCCCCGCGACGAATGGCAGAGCTGGATAAATTCTGATTCACCTGACATTTGGCAACAGGCCATGTCATACCGGGAGAGATACCCTAATAGCATGGTGTTTGAGCCTCGAGCAACAGAGGTCGTCCATCATTCAGACTATTGGCTGAGCATGATTGAAATTGATCTCTTGCCGCCAGAGGATGATCCACCTCTTACACCCGATAAACCCGATCCTCGAAATCGACTCTTCTCCAAAGTGGACTGGGAGATAGATCTTGTCCAAAGAGAAGGCTACAGAGAGTCAGAGAGGTTGGATCCGGGGGAAGCTGGGGAATTTGTGCATTCGCTTGGATTTTAATAATTTATGGCGCCGGTCCGTGTGAGCGTCTAATTTAGATGTGTTCAATGCTTCGTCCATTCCCTTGTCTGCTTTCTACCTTATCACAGGAGGGAGTTTGCTTCCTGGTGCATGCGCCAGGGCGTAATCTATTATTTATTACCATCAACACATGGACGGCTTTACCTTTCTTATTGTTATTCTTCACATCAGCCGTCAAATCTTCGGCATGTACCATACATCAGCATCGTCTACCGCAATCTATCCCGTTTTCACTTCACGATTAGCTCGTTATATTGTAGTTCAACACGAGGCAGAACCGTTTCGTAGCTGTGTTCAACGTCTTGAAGGGTTGGAGCGGAAAGGACTGATCGACCGTCAGCGAAGAAGAGTTGGTTTCCCTGGGAGACACTATAGGTCCTATTGTCTGCTCGGGTACCCATCAACGGCTTACAACCGGCCTATGGTGAGTCCTATTGTCATAAACTCGAGGCTGCTCGTTGCTGAACATCGTTACTTGGTTACAAGATGTGCACCGCAAGACTCAATGCCCAACCTCTTGGCTTTCATTGTTGGAATGGGAGGTGGAGAGGTGGATGTGAGACGGATGTTTAGAGTCCGGTGGGATTTGACAATGCCCAAGACGCTCGGCAAACCCGATATGTCGATGGAATCCCTTATCTTTCGAACCGAGCACTCGAACGAAATCCTATTATCCTCCGTTGAAATCCGAGCTCAAGCAGTTCCGCGCGTGCAGACACGACTCATTGTATCAACGTGTCTCCAAACTCTGAACCTGTGGCGGCTGACGGATGCTGACGATCCCGTCTCTCTCACCCCTTCCCCTGTCCCCGCCTTTTGTCCCTATTGAAACTTGACGCGTACTTACGAACGACTTCTTCTATGCGAAGCTTCTCTTGCGAACGTGGCATAGACTAAATGACTATAGGTAACTCCGCACTTCTGCTTGATTATGCCAATGAAGATATTGACCCGGCTTGTCGTGGAGTTTAGGTGTCTACTTGGGTTGAAAGCAAAAAGATCCGTTATCGCTTGGCGTAAAGTAATGTCCGGACATGGTTTTGTGGCAGCGTTAGAAACTCGTACGATCTCAGGTGAGTTGATGTTTCCTTGGATGAGTCCTTGCTTCAGCTTTCTCGGACGGATCCCTCTTCGAGCTTATTCGCTGATCACTGCTGTAGGGGACAACTAATTGTTCCCCTCAATCGCACCAGAGCGGAATGGGATGGGATAGTATCACTTGTGAGCCTCATGTTGCGTTGGTGGGCTTTGAATTACTGTCTGACATGACCATTCTAGCTAGATCATCCTTCTTCAATCAGTTGGGGCGATGGGACGAAAAGCGGAGACAAAGGGTGTTTGTCAGACTCAGAAATTCACACCTCAAGGGTGAGTGACTATTCTTCCCATATCACCTGTTCCCTTTGTCCGGGTCATCGCTGACGTTGAAGTGCAGGTCACCCGTTACTGCGGAACATCCGAAGTCTAGGAGATCAGGGAGAACACACAGTGCGAGCCTCGTGTTGTGATCGTGGACGTCAGGAATACTCTCACGGGGAGTTCTTTCCAGAGAGGTAAAGCTGACAGAAAACTAGTGTTAAAGGGTGAATTACTGTCTTCTTGCTTCTATATTGTCCGTTTTTTCGTGAATGACATCGCGCTGATCCTTGCTGTAGAAGATACCTTTTCCGGAGACTTATCGATGTCGGTAATCATGAACTTGTGACTTACGAACCTTGTGTTCGCTTGTGGGCGCCTTGACTAATCAGTCCAATTCCCAAATGGCGGTAATTGAGTTTGCATTGCTCCAATTATGTTTTATCTTAATCGTTACATACTATGTATGTGTTGTAGGTCCCATGCCGCCGTGCAAACATCATACAGACGCTGTCCTGTTTGGACTCACTGAACTTCCGAACAAGGGGTACGGAGGTACCTTACTACCACTACACGGGACTTTGCTCTCCTGTTCTGTCGTCTTTGGTTTTCGTGGCGCGAACTTGTGGTAGAAGTGAGCTATGTTCTCCGTGTTTTTTGGAGCGCCATACACTATGTATCCATAATTGATAACATTTCTAAACATAAAGCACTGCATTCTTGTGAGTTTATTCATTCTGACTAACGCCTCCGGTAACTTATTTGATATTTAGATACTCTCCACTGTAATCGAACCTCCCCCAACGACTCAGCCAAACCAGCTCCGAGTTCGGAGTTTACTGTATGTCCGCTCAGCGACCACACCACAAGAGATGAATAACGAGCTAACCATTAAGGACACCGGAGAGCTCGCAAAGCGCCATGATCTTAAGTCCGGTGATGATTACGGTGGGCCACTGACGAAGTCGACCTTTAAACGCCTTCATTTTCTGTCTAGACTATGTTTTGACAGTCCCCGGTGCTTCTTTTTCTTTTCTTTTCTCAGGTCCCACAACCCCGACCTCTCTGCCACAAAAGGCACCTTCAAACGCCGCTCTGCATGACACTATAGTTTTCAGACACAATGTTTCCGAACCGGAGCGGAATTGTGGACGGTGAAATTCTGATTGGTCGGCGTTCAGCTTCGCAAAAACCTTAAGAAGCGCGCAATCGCCTAGAGCGCTTCACGTCTGGCAACCGTGAGTTCAATATTGCTACGAGATTATCCTTTCTTCTGCTCACGCCACCGCCGTAGCGCATGGATTTGCGGAACAAAACGCTTACAGGCCTCGGTTATTCTTGTTCGATGGAGGAGTGTCACTTTTGTGGCACCGGTAACATTGCGTAGTACACCTGTCTGACTCAGCCAAACACTTAGGGTCCGAGGATTTCAGAATTTTAGTGGCGTAGTATGGGTGAGTTTGTCTATATGTGCTTCCGCCTCATTCCGCTCCGTTGCTAAGTTCAACATACTCAGATAAATTCTTGTGGTTCTCGGATCCTACACTCTCAACGCTTGCTAGAATTGTACGCATCTAAACTGTTGAATGGCCGAAGAGCAGCTCTGAAGGGTTACTCAGCGTCCATCAGATTCTGTTACCTTTTCTATCGACGCCTCTATCAAATCAATAACATCATCATCAAATGACCCTCCGTTTCCCCTTATATCAATGCCCTCAAGAAATAGGAGGAAATATGTGGCTGCGAGCTTTTAGCTGTCCTTGACTGGACAGTGGAGGAATCCACGACAGGCGAATAGGCTAGTTCATTTCATGACTCCCACCACAGCTGCTGATCATGCAACCGGAACAGGAATGTCAATTCATAGCTGGATTGAATTGTATCAATCGCTTTCGGAATCGAACTGAACATGAAGCCTAGACTGTCTACTCTTGCGTGGTGGCTCAGTCGTCCATCATTTTCTCAACCAATGAGCCAAATTCGCACCCCGCGCACATGATTAAGCACAATAATCAGAGGGTGTGAAATGCGGAAAGATTGTCGAGGGAATTTAGGAGATATAGATCTATTCGTGTATGTGGCGGTACCTGGTATGTTTAAGGAATTAGGGACAATCGCCCTCGGGGATGCTTGGCGGGGACCATTGTTCTGGGTCAGACTTTCCACCCTCGTTTTTGACATCGAACTGATATCAGTCCTTACCCAGTTCCGCCCAACGACTCGTGATTTGAGGCTGCGCGCTTCATAATTGTGGCTCTTCGTCATGAGCTAGGACATTAAAGGAACAGCTCTTGCTGGCTCCCCTCACAACGACGGTTTATGCCAAAACGTTTGACACTAGTGGTAATGGAGGCGGGGACTCTCGGACTTAGTGGCAATAGTGGCAATACGGAGACCTTTGAGGCGTTCAAAATAAGGCGGGACAAAACAGCGTAATGTATCCTTCAAGCTTCAACTAGGACAGTCTGTCACGTTCATCTCTGATCACAGTTGAGTGTCGAGGCAGTATATTCATAAAGGGCAGCAAGGTGATTGGCCACCGATGGTCCGTCCCCAGATACAGTTCCTTCCTTACCGAACCCCTATATGGAAGGAGGGACCCATGGGATTGGGGTCTGTACCCTCAATCTATGAATGACACGTCGACTTCTGTTCCATCTCTACGCTCTCCTTCGATTCGTCGAAATCGAGGGATCATGTCGCGCGTCATTGCTAGATGATGAAATGTAATGGAATGCGTGTTGAGTTACTGTTCGCGGGATGATGAGATTAGGGGCTAAATGATGATCGACTCTTAATTGGCAAAATTCGTTGCGAAGAAGGAACTTCAGGTTGATTTACGGGCGTATGTGGTTGGATCAACGCGCTCGAATTTCACGAATGTCACAAACCGATGTGCAGATTTGGATCCTGTACTGGGTTCACCGAACGCGAATCAAACCATAATCAACACAACAGAAATCGGTCTTTTTCAAGTTATCCAGCTACCAAGCCACAAAGCCTGAGACAATATATCAACGTGAAATGGTCCTCAGACTACAAACCAGCGACACGAACGAATGACGATTAAGGGGTATATATTTCGAGATGGTATAGGCTGATTTTTAGTGACAATGTCAGCACACTCCCTCAAACTTATAGTCGACTAGTAGATAAAGGTCGACCAACGGTACAGCTGGCAGAGGAAAAATCGCGATACTGCACTACTTGATCGAGCAATCAGAGACCGCATCATCCTCCGGAAATACGTCATCTATAGCTGTTTTAAGCCTGGTCCATTAATATCATCCACTTCCTCTAAGCGCTTTTGATGACTTCCTGGGCCGTACTTGCTGTTGCTGTTGCTGTTGCTGTTGCTGCTGCTGTTTTAGCTCCAGATTATGCGTTGCAATCAGCTTGGAACAAATGTAGTCTAGGGAGATGTCACTGCCGGGAAAGAGCAGGATGGATCCAAGTGACAACCATGGTTCATAAGCAGGAAGTGAGTCCACGACTTTCTGGGCTACGCGAGAGTCGGACAGCGCGTGTCCTTGGCCTCGAGCAGCATGTCGACAATGCTGTAGGATACGGGCAATATGATCAGCCATGGGCGTCGAACCATCCCATTTTAGGCCGCCTTCATACTCTTTCATGAACTGAATGCCGAAGAAGTGAGGCACACGAGTAACATGAAGGTCATAGAGTTCGTCCCAAGTTTCCTTCGCGGTCTGGTCCGGACGCGCTGCAAGGCGTTCCTGGTGGTAGGAATCAAGTGCGGAATGGATGATGGATGTGGCACGAGCGTCGTCGCGTTGCCACTGATAGAACCTGTCAGTCGCGGCTACCCAGTCTTTGTAGATCGAGTTGGTGAAGTAGTCGTAGGAATAAGGGTAGCAGGAGCTTGTCTTGTTGACAGTTGCTCGTTTGTCTGTCGGAGATATCATTGGAGGGGGATCAAGTGGCGGACGGGGAGGACAACGTTCGGTCCCGGAAACTATTGGCCATAGAGTGTGGGCCTGTAAGGTGACTTTTGTTCGGTCTGCCCAAGCGCGGTAGTTGGAACCGCAGGGCGTAGATGAATCGAATGTCAGTATAATTTGTGGATTTGAATCCATTTATCTCTGCATATAGAGAGATGAGGCTTCTATGAAGACGGAACAAAATTAGGTCCACTCACCTCGGGATGTTCAACTGGGGAGAACGAAAAGAGCTATTGATGGCACGTCACCAAGCCCATCAGCGGCTCTCTATCACACGGAAGGTGTGGTCAAGACTCAACAAATGTTTTCGGAGATAAGTCACGCTGCTCAGGCCTTGTATTTTCTCGTGACGTATCGACGATCAATCAATCACCCGGCCGTACGGCAACTCTCTTATTTTTTTTACCTCGTGGATCTTGAGCAGGATCGTCAATGGCCTACATACTTATATATGTTCACCAATCCAACCTAAGGACAACAAACCGTCAACATATGATCTTGTTTTCTGGAAAGTCTACCCCAGGATGAAGCGATTGGATGTTGCGTATGGTCTACGAATGGCATTACTATTGCCGATGACCAGTTCACTGTCTAGCCCTGAGATCTTCTCGAGA
>JANIEX010001308.1:0-10470 GCA_027627405.1 Leucocoprinus birnbaumii | reverse complement strand
TCCAGCACCTCTCAACTGCTTAAACATCACATATTTCGTCCTTCCTAGCTTCACCAACCGCTCAGAGTCTTTAAGCTCCTGTAAATCCAGCTGTTCATAGAGTGCGTAGGATGGTCGAGCCCGAAGATAAAAGTATCCAACAAATAGAGTTGTGACGAGTGTCAGAGACAGTGATAAGAAGACGAGTCGACCACGTAGGTGCATGATGGGGAAGCAGGTTTTGGCCTATAGGTTTTCTTCTACCGTGGCATTGGGGATGAAAGGTTATGAGCATAGAGATCAAAGATTCAGAACCAACGTGATGGTGATGGGATGCACGGTGATGATGTCGGACCGGCCAGAGAGAGCAAGCAAAGCCATACATGCGCCCATATGGTGTTCCATATCCGGTCAAGTCGGCTTGTTGCGATAGTAACTCGGTGTAACTCAATTATCACTCTACGGTGATGCCCGACTCGCTGCCTCAGCCTGCTTCTCACTGCTCAGCGCTCAGCAAGCATATCTGAAGACTTGACCATGAGTAGAAAACCTCATGGGAGTCTTCTGTACTGCCCTACTTAAATCTTCTGAACGAATTACGACAAGCTGAATTGAAATGCTGCTTCGAGGCCCTAGGAACCTTGCTTGATGAGGCTGTACATGACAATCATATCCTAACCGACGAGTGCGCAGTTCATCAACGCTGTTTTTCAGCGCATCTACTTCGCATCACGGACCGACTCTTCTTTTCACATCCTGCTCATCGATAGCAGCAGATGCAAGCAAGCTCTATGAATTATACAGGCTTTTCTCTGGCTGCTGGGCTACGAATGGTCAAATAGACTCCACCAGCACTGGTTGAGCCTGATACTCATCACCCCAAATGGCAAGCATTCAAGAAACAACGGTAAAGCCACCTTCAATACCAATTTTGTTCAGGGACTGCATTCTGCTTCTTACCATCCGCAGCAGCATCTTGGCATGTCAGTGATAAGGGCGTCGACCGGTCAACTCCATGAATTTAAACGCGCTGAGGCTRTTCCGTATATCAGAGGATCCCATCCTTGATTCATACCCCAGCTCCCCTTGAGCTGCGGACCACCAGGAGCACTCGACATCTGCTCAGGAATTTCACGGCTATGTCGCAAAGCACACCTCCGACGGTTTCGATCCCTCCGCTCCTCGGTGGTTACCCCTTGAAGAGAGATTTGATACCCTCTATCATCTGCTCGACCCTCTATGGCCTACTCTTACCCCTCTTTTTCTATCGACTGTATCGCAAGTCAACACGAACTTCGGTACTTTCCGCCATGATAGCATTTGTGGTAGAGAGGTGAGCGTGACTCCAGCTGTATCGTGAATCCTCTAGACTTACCATCTCGCACAGATCGATTATATTCGGCCTCCGAGCGGCCGTCTCTAACGAGCCGAGGACGGCAGAAGGGTTCACAAGCTCAGAAGGTCTAATGGAGTACATGCAAACGTCGTTTTTCATGGGGATCGTGCCTGTCGCGCAGGATCTTTCATTGCTCGTCCGTACAATTCTCGTCAACGCAACCTACGGCAGTCAAGCTGTGAAAGAGATACCTCGACTACAGGAATACCTTCCTCAGTCCAGCAAGTCCGATTCCGAGACAGCGACTAAATTTACAAGCTGGAGGGACGATGCCCTTTCAGTGAGGACATGGCACACGAAATCTATGTGGTCGTTTTCGGGCACCACTATCGTAGAAGATAATCCAGACGAGTACCCTGATCATCCGCGGCAACGTTTCTGGTTCCGTATGATGCACAATGTCATTACGGCGATATTCACTATCATCTTCGTAACTGGACTTGTGGGAAACTGTCGGTTGATAGCGGAGAGAAATAACCCCAAATCGCTGAGAGTAAATCAGATAATGAGGTATTTGAGCCTGTTTCTTATATCTTCCCTCTAATTTTGACGGAGGATCTTTTAGATACATGAGCACAGCTCTCAGTGTCTTCGTCCTTGTTTCATTGAATATTGTGGTTGTCTGGGCTCTGAGATACGTGCCTCGCATGAATAAGAAGGCCTCGAAATACGTCTTCCTACTCTCCGCTCTCTTGGTATGTACATCTCTGTGCTACTTCGATGTTTCTCACTAAATATTGCCTTAGCTTGTGCCTGCCATTTACAGGTTCAGCATCATGTCGAAACGTACTACATTGTACTGGTCAGACGAACCATCAGCTCAGAACTCAGCGAGAGACAAAACGCTCTTCTACGTCATGGACGTCCTCCCTGAGTGGCTGGCGGTGTTCACTTGTCTCTGTATCGATGTTCGAAAAGTCTTCCAAACTGGCAAGGACGGAGACAAACGGTGGAAGGATGAGACGCCCGCTGAGAAGGAGAAACGATTACTTTTGGAGAAGGAGAAGGAGCTTCAGAAGGGTGATGGACTGATCGCTGTGCCAGTTATCTCGAGGCTGAGTAGAGGAAAGTTTGTTAAGCCGTTGATTTCGTCGTGAGGTGGGTTGGCTTCTGCTTGAAGTTGGTAGGTTGTACCATAGTGGTTCGATAGTTAAAAGTAACTGTTATTGTAATGTAATACCCGCTTCTGTACCTGTTATCATAGTCTATGGTCATTATTAACCATATAGATACCCCAGTTGTAACGTCCCTCGATAGAACAAGTATGAACTGATTTAGAGCAGCGTCATCCACGGCCACCAGCTTTCGAGCGAGTATCTAGAGTTCCGGACCTCAAGAAAGGCAAGATGGGTTTCACTGGCTTGATGGTTAGGTTCGGCTTCAGCTGCCAATCCGGTCAACAGATCATTCAGGGATATAATTCCTGTGATTCATTGCCAGAGAGTCATACTGGATGACTTTGGTTCATGACTTCACGTCCCGAGACAGTAGTATGAAGGACAGCGAAAGATAGCCACTTCGAGGCTGAAAAAACTGCTACTTCGGAGTAGCATTGGAGGCAGCATTCTAGTTTCAATGCCTTCAGAGAATGATATTGTTTCAAAGGCGATAGAGGTCGTCAGATCGTCGGGACGGGATAAGGCGTTGAAGTCGAAGGCAGTCGGGGCCCACCTTCCAGCAACTCGAAATGAAACGTGGGAAATGTCGATCAAACGCGTCGGCAATTTCGCGAATTTCCAATTCCGAGTCGCTTACCCGCCTTTGACTATGGCCTTCCGTGCAGCTTCCCTCGTCAAACATGCACGTACACTGTCGACCCAGTTTTCAAGACCACCATGTCAGTCTCGAATAGTGCCAACTCTCCGCTCATTCTCCTCTACTCCCATAACGTCACGTCCGGACGAACCATACCCAATAGACAGCCTGCTCGCGGATGTAATACAAACCAATAATGACTTGGCGGACAAACCTAAGCCTCGCAGAGGGAGGAGACCAAAGAATTATGTGCCGGAGGAATCAACACCATCCCAAGCAAAACCTGCAGTAAAAGCCGTTGAGCTTCTGGCACCTCAAGTCGACCTACCACCGCCAGACCAGTGGCCTAGGTACTTTCCTTGGAGTCTTGATACCAAAGCACGAACCTCTCTCATGAATCCTGAAACTGCTCGGGAAATGGCTGAAAGTTTCGTCCCAGAGGGATCCAAGGACCAGATAATTATAGAATCATTCCCTGGTGTGTCTTTACAGCGTGATTTTTGAGAGTTCGTTAACAGTAGTGTCGGATTAGGACCTGGGACACTCACTCGCGCCTTGCTCAACTTGCCGAAAGAACGAATTAAGAAACTGATTGTATTGGAAGAGGTTAGTGCATTCGCAAACTGGATCAAGGTATGTCACATTCCCTGGTATGCCATTTCCCCCTCTCACAGTACCCCAGCCTCTCGAAGCTCTCGACCCTCGCATAACCGTTGTACCATTTTCCGGATACGCTTGGGGTGCTTATGATTACATATCGAGCCAAGGGCTATTAGACGACGTACAAACAGTCGACTGGTCACAAGGTACTTGAACATTCACGGATTCATCACCAATGACAATCTAATAGCAATTCAAATTAGAGCATCCTCAGCTCAGATTCATCTCCTCTATACCCGATACAGTGCACGGCGAGCAGCTCGCCTCTCAGTTATTGAGGTCCATACCCGACCATGGATGGCTATTTAAGTACGGACGCATACCTCTCTACCTAACAATGACAAAAACATTGTATCAGGTAAGCACGTACCCATTTGTTCCGTAAAATGCTCACTAAGCCACCCATTCAGCGTATTTCAGACCCTCCGGGGGTACCGACTCGCTGCAAGCTCAGTGTAATTGCTGAAGCAACCAAGCACATTTGATTATGCCCTAAACCCAGCTTTATTGGCACCTCCCAAACTCAACTTCCATCCTCCAATGATGAAGACAAGGGGTGAGCTCGCTAGTATCAAAATTACACCTCTAGTGAAGCCGGTGAGCTGTGGATTCACCTAGTTGCTCTGGATCTCGAATATTTATGGTTGAATTTAGGAAATAGAGGGCGGCCTTCTTGACGACTGGGACTACGTCCTCCGTCGTCTCTTCGTGCAAAAAGCGACTCCAATCAACCGTAGTATTCCGTGAGTTTGAGCTGCTAATCGTCAATTATTTTTGATAGACTGACTGACTCGACTCTCGCAGAACACTTGCGCCGGGTGCAGCCTCGCTTCTCAAGAAGCTTATGGATCCTTCAATACCACCCGCCGAAAGATTGAATACAAAAAGGTCCGCACGTCAACTCACCGCAAAGGAGTGGAAGATAGTAGTGCAGGTGTTTGCAGACTGGCCTTTCAAGCCCGATGTGCGTAGTCCCATTGCTATCTAGTGCCAGCTAGCTAATCAACCATTCTCATGTTCAGGATTTGTCGATAGACAGTTTCCATCTCAAAACAAGCAGGCAACAACCGGCGGTTGCTGCATTTTAGTTCATCTAATAGATCAATGGGATATTGGATACATTGTAGGATGCCCTAATTATACTTATATTCCTAATAACAAGCGAGCATTTTGAGAGAGCATATGACAGCAAGTGAGAACAGAGATACATGGCAACAAACTTAAACGAAAATCCTTAAATTCTAGTCCATTTGGCTTTCTTCCTCCAGCTGCGTTTCTTCTAACCTTCGACTATCATTTAACATCATCTGGCTATCGCCCTCATCCAATGTCTCCGGGAAAGACTCCATCTCGTCCGGCTGTGTCTCCTCAAGATCATCATCATCACCTCGTGACSGCTTCTCCCCTTCCCCGCCCTTCTTTGGCGCTTGCGACGTCTGGAACGAACGAGGCATCATTCCAAAGAGTGTTGTCTGCTTCGGCCCTTCCTTGCCCTTTGATTTGAATGCGGGTTTCTTCGACTTCTTACCAGAAACCGACTCGGCAGCTTCCACTTTATCAAAGAAACTATCGCTCTTCTGTATTGAGCCTCGAACACTAAGGCCATTAGCAGCGGGTGGGTTCTTCCTCTTAAACGGGTTCGTTTCTGTCCCGAAACCATCAGATACTGAAAATTAAACGACTAGGCAATGAAACTCACTCTGTTTGGGTGGAGGTGGCATCGCAGAAACATCCGAGAACTGGCTAATACTAGCTTCATCGGCCTCATTTCTTTTCCTTTTTTGGGCCGTCGCTCCATTTGAATTCGCTGTGCTCTGTGAATCAGGATCGTCCCATAGTAAAGGGCTAGGGCTCCTAGTTGTAGACTGTTGTTGACTTTGTAATTGTACAGCATTCGCCGCCTGAGGTGCAGCCGAGCTGAATCTCGTTCGTTCGACAATAGGAGCCGTGACACGCGACATTCCAGGCCTCTCGATTACGGGAGGTGGCCGGGTATCACCCAACGGGTCGTATCTCGCATTCCCGTTGTTGTTATTCGAGTATTGGATTTCTCGTGGTATATTGTTAGACTGTAACCATCTTTTGCGTCTTTGTCGTATAACCTCTAGTCTGTCTTCGGCCTCCTCTTTATCAGCTTTGAGAGCTTCGAGTTTCTCTTGTAGGCCGACAAGGTGATAGAATCCAGCGATCTTGATTGCGGCGTCGTAAGATGAGAGGTTGTGTAGGAGTTTGGTGAGTTCAATAGCACGTGCAGTGTTGTCAGATTTACATGCAGCTTGGATGAGGATGATCAACTCCTTGTCTATCGCGTGTTCACGCGTGACGATATCTTCGGTCGTGAGTTCTTCAGAAAGGAGGTCGAGAGCCGTTTGGGTATATAGTAGTTGTCGCTCAAGGCTGATAGTAGAAGGTAAACCTTTCAGTAAAGCGGTCTTAGTCTAGATAAAGAAACTCACGTTTCCTCCTTCGGTTCATCATTTCTAAACGGTAAAGTGATGGGTAGTTCCTGTATGAGAGGTCTTGGGAACCCGGGATGTTCTTGTCTTCCCTGGAGCCCAAACATCATCAGCACATTCCATATACAATGACGGGCGTTCTACCAACCTTGAGAATTAAACAATGGAACGTATTCTCACTGATCCCAACAGGCCAGTACGATTCGTCTTTACCTTGCTTCCGCTCCAAGAGATTCGTATCCAGGATTCGTGCCCATGATGCGTGATGCGGTGTTCGGAATTTGGTGAGAATGTGTAAGCACCCTGTGCTATCATACGTCGCAGGTGCCTACACACAATACAACAAAGATAACATGTCAGTAGGTCCGCACTCATAACAATCGAAACCGGGTAGAGTAATGCATGGAACACGTACACCAAGATCAGTTAGGCCTATCCACTTCAATGTATGTCCCTTAGGTAGTGGTAAAAGATCCCTCTGCCTCACACTGAAATCATCAAAGTTGATGATACAGTACGACAAATTCTGAGACCCTGGATATCAGAACCGTAACGCCAACATGTCAGCATCACATCAATAGGGATGTAGTGAACGAGTGAGAAAAGAAGCCACCCCAGAAACATCGATCATTGTGGCAGGTGGTCTTTATGTGTGGAGGGAATGCCGCAAACACTTACCATCAATAGTTGTCGATCCCGCTCTATACACGACAAACACCCACTCCGAACCAGCAACCATTGAAACAAAGTCACCACCCAATCCCATTATTCGCCGTTCTCTCCCCGTCCCGCTTAAGAATGTCAAGTCGCCTTCACTTGTTGCGACGATGACGTCGCCGAAGCCCTGTAGATCGCTATCTGTGGTCTCCCGTAGGCTGGACGAAGGTGGGAGACCGCCTGCGGCAACCCCGAGAATACGAGAATTTTTGTTCCTGAGTTTATATGACCATTCCTTCTGAGATGTCCATGCGCCATAGGGCTTGAATAGAACTTGAGCGGCATGGTCACCTTCAGGTGGGCATGCGAATACTGCGCCTCTTTCACCTGGAATATAGGAACACGACAATGACACAGAAGTTGATGAGCGTATTATGCCTTGGAAAGCCTCGGCCGCTGAACAAAAAACTCACCGAGGTAGCCGAGAGTGTGTTTGAAATTGTCAGTGAAATGGTAACTCTTCCGAGTTGAGCGATCAAAGAAGTCCACATTAATAATATGATGCGTCTCTTGATCTGTTGCTTCGATAACACCTATGAGATTGTATGCTACATTACAAAGGTAAGGATAGGTAAATCCATCAGGTTAAATGCGAAAATTTGATGGAACACCATTAATACGCACCTAAGAAGCATCTCTTATTTTCCATAGGGGTTGATCCAGGTTGAAAAGGCGGCTGGGCCTTTGTAATGCTGACTGTGAGGTTCTCATGTTTCAGCCACCAAATTTTGCAGCCGAGAAGGCACGCGATGAAATGTCATACCCATTTCCTTGATGAATCCATCACTTGCTTTATTACCCACGACGGGCTCATCTTGCATTCCGCCCCCGAGGTCATCAACAATCCAATTATCGTAGTCGTCGTCCGCGTCAACGTCAACGTCAGCGGTTTCCTCTCCCGTTACTCTTCCAGCTGACTCGGTATTTACGGGTTCCTCGCCGAATAGGTCCAAACCAGTCTTCGGCTTGATTGGAATTGTCGTGGAGTTGCTGGATACACTAGTCTTCTTGACAGGATCAGGCTGCGCACCCGATATTGGATTATGCCATTGAAAAAATTCGCCATTGTTATCGGTCCACGCGAGATGGTTCTTTTTAGGGCACCAAGCAAGCGATGTGATCACGGCACCAGCCTGCTTCGCCATATGTCTAAGAAAAGAAGAGAATCCGTCAGTCATGGCCCCACTGAGAAGAGAAGCTCATTACTTCGTAACAATTCGCCGAGTTTGGGTTGACCAAATGTAAATATTTGACTGGCATGCTGAAGCGAGATAGACGCCATTGGGTGAGACGGCCAGTGCAGTTACTGCGCCTGTGATATCCTTATCGACGAAGGTCGAGCTCTTCGCCCAATCGGCTTTAGATACCGTCACAATTTCTATGAAAATTGATATATCAAAGACTTGCCGCCAATGGCGAACGAGAAAGTTACCATGTGTTCGGGAAACTGCATAGAAACACTGGCCAGACGGGTGCCAAACGGCTGAGCAGTCATGGAGCTGGAATTCATTTGACCTAGGGCGAGTTCAGCTGAGGTGGCGAAGCAGCTACGGGGTGACTACTCGCTCTTGATCGACGACCGCGGGAATTATCCCGTCAATTGCTTTTTCTATCTTTGCTTGTTCGGCTGACATACTCCAGACGATTATTTTACCATCAGAGCCACACGATGTCTACCGAATTGGTTTAGTGTGGAAGATGGACTAGTTGGGGTTCGCGAACTCACGAGATATGTGCTTGTAGGGTCCCATGTCACTCTTCTGACTCCCTTGGAGTGACCTTCAAGCTTCTGAACACTTGTATTGTCCTCTGCATCTATGACCTTGATCGACAATTCACTGTTATTGGATAATTAGCGCAAGCGAAAAGAAATGACAAGACATGACGCACTCGGATGCGACGGCTATTCTCTTTCCCTTCGAGTCAATGGATACGGAGCGTATCCTGACACCATTCGCATTTGTAACAAAGCCATGTAGCTGGCTCTGGTGTTTCACGTATCTCCTGACTAGATCGTCACTTGCTGAGAGCCAGAAATCATGCTGAACCAATGTAAGGATAATTCTTGACAAGATATAGTCTCAAGAGCGTACGGAGGCCGACAGAGAGGTAATTTCGTGTTCAGCATCGGTAGCAGACTCGGGTTCATTCATGTCATTGTCGAGAGACCATATTCGAACGAGGTAGTCTGTGCCTCCAGTATAGATGTACCTGCTACGTGTGAGCTGATTATTTGCGCCAAGTAACAGTTCACTGACGAGCCGTCTGGAGAGTATGTCAGGCAGGTATAGCCGTCAGGGTGGGCTGGGTTGGAGTCGACTTTGGAGGACATGGCGGGGGGGAGGACGATCGCAACGTGCCAGGGCAGCGCGTGACGTAGCGCGACCGTGACAGCGGAGGCTATTCATAGATTGATGCTATCTGTGATCCCCGGCCGAGCAGTGGTCCGGGGAAGACTGGATATATAACTGCGAGGGTCCATCCTCCATCACTATCTCCCCATGCCATGCCAATGAACATCCCAATCCCCTTCCCACTGTTTCCCCTCCTCTGCACATCCATCCTCGTCTCCTCCTTTGTCCTTGCAGTCACCGCCTTTGTCTTCAGCATCTCACCTGTCCTCTGGATCGTCCCAGTAACATTCATTATCACCTTCGGCCTCCATGCCGTATTCTTCGTCCTCGCAAACACAGAAGATTCGGCTTCTGGCTCACTCAGACTCTACTCGGCACATCTCATTGCCGGATTCTTCTTCGCTACTGCAGCATGGGGAGGCTCGACCGCCGCACTGGTGGTGTGCTCCGTGCGGCTTCTCAAGGGTCATCTACCTGATGCACCCCAGGACCGCCACTGGGCGATAATCACAGCGAGCGTTGTTTCATTACTTGAAACTGCTATTCTGGCTGCTCTTGCAGTACAGGCATACAAGTTTCGGCAACAGCTTCGCTACCGAGAAAAGTGGAAGTGGCGCCCGGGTGCAACTTCATCACAGTGGAGGTGGGTTCATGTTACACTGTACCTCAATTCATTTCGTACTCATCTATCATCTATCTCCTCTCCAGCATCGCTCAAGCTTAAACCATTAAACCATCACAATCACCTACCTTGGTGACTAGACATTCAATCGCCGTCCACCCTGCTTTCCCGAACGCTATACCCGCATTAATTGTTGATATCCTGTTAATCTGGTCCCGAGGTCATTGTTGTACAGTAATCATGGACAGACTGACTCATCCACTCTTTAAATGGACCATTGTACTACTATATTCATCTCCCCGCTGCTTTGTATGTATACTACCAACAGATCATATCTACTTCGGTTGTATGTATACTACCAACAGATCATATCTACCGAAGTAGTGCAGCATCTATGCAACCGTCGAATAAACCTGGCTACCATTACTCTAAACTCTGGTCTCGTCGTTAGACACACTCTCCATCTCAGCGCTCGGGCCCTCAGTCTGCTCTGGTCCCACCGCTTCCTTCTCCAAACCTGACTCCTTATCC
>JANIEX010001307.1:0-10482 GCA_027627405.1 Leucocoprinus birnbaumii | reverse complement strand
CTGAGGAGGAGGGTTCTGAGGCGGCAGAGTCGCTTGGGCCTCGAGGGTAACGGGGGGTGTGGATGAAGTGCGTAGCATTGTGCTTGGGTCGCCTGATGCAGATAACGGCTGTACCGCAGGCGTCGGAGGCCCAGGCGTAGGCTTGCCGAAGGTAGTAGAAGTAGTCTCCTGTGTCCGACTTTCAGGGAGGGTGTTCATAACGGATGGCTTAGATTGGGATTCAAGCCATGATCTGTAAGATGGATAATGTCTTGATGTGGTGTAGACAGGCATTGGGTCCGCTTGATTTGGAGGACATGGTTTAGGACTACGTTGGTGTGAATGATGGAAGTATAGGTTTTCCACCTCATTCAGGTTTTGTCGTTGCTAATAACATCGTCAATATTGCGATCTGAAGAGAAATATGGAGAGCTAACACACCCATCCATGTTCTACTTTCAATCGTGCGTACTGAAGTCGCATTTGCAATTGTCTCGACAACTAAACCAGAACAAACCAGCGGTGCGATCATCAGCCTGGCACTTCCAGATAGCCGTTTAAACCCAAGTAGAACGAGCACACACATGATTTGCTTTCGCCCTCTCCAGAGTCTGTTTCCTCTTCTTCTCTAACTCATTGGCTTGAGCAGCAGCCGATGCTGTAGAAACCATAATTTCACCCCTGAGCCGCGTTGCCCAAATGGATCCTCCGAGAGTGTGAGTTGACTGTACGAAACGTGGGTTCGAGATATCAAATGAAAGCAGTGCTGTTGGTTATCTGTGACTGGATATGATATGAAAGCTTAATATCGACGTTTGGATGCCATGAGGAGTCAGAGAATAAGGCTGGCTGTTGTCGAATTGCGGAAGCGAAACCCAAATTTGATGTTGCACATCCCGTGTTTGGGTGCACGTGAGATAGCCCTAACGTCACGTGTGCTGTGGGCGACGAGGAAGTGAGATAAGATAAGATAAGTCAAACAGGGGCGATTTTGCTGAGTGATGCAATGTGATTTCGGAGAAAGTTCCTGCTTGCTTTCAAATAGGCAATATAAAAACGACTTGGTTAGATTACCCGGATCTCGTTCACTCATTTCCCTCTTCAGACTTGTGCTTACAATGCTCGCACCACCACTCAACTTTCCTAAATGGCTAAAGGGGAACGGCCATCTACTACAGCCACCAGTGAACAATTTCTGTATTTATCGAGGAGGGGACTACGTGATCATGGTCGTCGGAGGACCGAACGAGAGGAATGATTATCACGTTAATGAAACAGAGGTTCGTTTCTCTGATGTTCCCGTCAAGATGAGGTGAAAGTGTAATTGATACTTCGACAGGAATGGTTCTACCAATACAAGGGAGCGATGACGTTGAAGGTTATAGATGAGGGGACGTTTAGAGATATCACTATTGACGAAGGCGAGATGTTCCTGCTTCCAGGTACGTCTGAGCTTCTTCTGTTGGGTGTGCGAGTACGTTAATAGTAGCTTATGTAGCCAATACACCCCACAACCCTGTCCGATACGCAGATACCATCGGTCTAGTAGTAGAGCGCACACGACCCGCAGGATCCCTAGGTGCGTTCATCTCTACTCCGTATCGCTCGGATCTACGTCATTAACGTAGCACTATTTATGATTCTTTAGACCGCTTAAGATGGTACTGCCGTTCATCAGTTCACAAGGAGCCTACCATCATCTACGAACAATCCTTCCATGTTACCGATTTAGGATCTCAGTTGAAACCTGTTATCCAGCGTTGGCAAAATACCGAGGAGTTGAGGAAGTGTAAGAGTTGCGGGACGGTAGCTGATCCGAAGTAAAGGGAACAAAGGAGGATGTTTTTATGGTTATTTAAACATGTTGACGCTACACCGAGTACGCTTATGCTTCGAGGCAGTTGAATGTCACGGAACTGCTGATAAACTGACGCTCAAGCAGGGTTCTGCTTCTACCGGATCTTTTGGTAAGAAAACAATACAAATTCATTTGATCCGTTAGATAATTCCGGTACATGGGTATCTCGCTACTTATTGATTATCGGCTAAGGAAGAAATTAGCGAGGGTCGTTGAGGAAAACGATTGAACATACCAGCAAACTTTTGTCCTTCCTCTCTGAAAATTTCTAATGCCCTCCAAGCTTTTCCGGAAATGACACTCTCACGAGCGAGTTCGGCCCCCTCTTTGAAATCCTTCGCGATTCCAGCAACGACCAATAGCGCAGAAGCATTCATCAACACAAATTCGAACACTGGGATAAGGTCTTCAGGAACCTTTCCGCCCGAATTCAACAGTCTCTTGAACGTCTCAGCGTTCTCTTCAGGACCACCACCAGCAACTTTGTTCAATCCATGCCTACTCAAACCAAAGTCCTCAGGAGTAATCGAACTCTCTGTAACTTGACCATCTTTCAACTCCCATACCCACGTGGGACCAGCACAGCTGATTTCGTCCATCCTCTCATACCCACAGACGACAAGTGCACGTTCGACACCACCTTCAAGAAGTGATTGTGCGAATGGGTAGCCGAGTTCCTTTTCGACTATACCGAGAACCATCCCACGAGGACGTGCGGGGTTGATAAGGGGACCCAGGACGTTGAACATGGTACGGAAGGGCAGGGATTTACGGTACGGTGCAATTGATGCCATTGCAGGATGGTAGTGAGGTGCGAGAATGAATGTGAAGGGGATACGACGGATTGGGAGGGGTGGTGCCTGGGGATGGAGCGGTGAAAAGGCGAATCGAGTGATTCGAGAAGATCGGCTGAGCCTGAGGAGGATGTAGATGCTCTGCTTCCATGCTGCGCATATCTCACGTTAATGAGATACAGCGTGGTACACTTTGATAACGACGAACCTTAACTACGCGAGCACCTGCACCAGAAGCAACGATCGCGGCTGTAGTACTGACGTTGAATAGATTATATCCATCACCGCCAGTGCCAACTATATCAACGACAAAGTCCTTGTCAATGTCTTCAATAGCGGCTTTTAATGCACGCTCACGGAGGACTGCAGCTGCAGCCGAAAGATTTTCAGGTCGACGCTCGACTCTGTGAATATGCAAGGCGGTAAGGAAAGCGCCTATTTGTGCTGGGTGGAGAACGTCTGGAGTGAAGAGGTGGTTGAGGGCGTCTCTCAGATCATTAGGAGTGAAATATTCGGGGGTTTGAACGAGTTTTGAGAGGAGGGGGCGGAAGGTTTTTATCGAGTATTCTGTTTCGGTCATGGTAGGGATCGAGTGTTGGGGTGTAAGCTCAAGGGAAGGGAATCAGTGGTTAACTTGAGGTGTTGGCGTGGCTTTTAAATAGAGTGAGCGGTGATCTTGACGTATGGCTGAAAGCAGGAATAGAAGACGGCGCTGATGAAATTTGAAATTGGCGTCTGGACTAGAAGATTAATTCTGATTGACCTGAAAAACGATGTTTTAATCGCCGACTCACCTTGCTCGGGTTGATGAGGCGCTATATACCAGACAAAATCGACACTGTCAAACTTGCAACGAACGCGAATTTTGGCGATATGGGGAAAAGCAGCGCCTTTGAGAATAACTGTTGGCTCTCTAGTGGCGTGTACTTCTGGGAGAAATCAGCTACTATCGAGTCACTAGTGGCGACGTGGAATATGATCACGAAATTTACCGGCGAGATAAGATTAGATTTATTGAGTACCTTGTTGTTGTTGCCCTTTCAAGTATCTGATCCGATCATCTAGATCAGCCGATTGTCCGCACTCCGGCCGAAATTGCGCGATTGACTTTCCACGTTTTCTTGACAGCAATGATGACGCTGTTTCGACGCCGACTTGGTGCGAACTTGGTGCGATGCTCAACACTGCTCGCCTCTGTGAACCAGAAATCTGCCCACCTTCTCTCAACTGGATACTTCGCATCGATTGACGGTTGTGCTATGGACCTTTCCGTCTTCTCTCTCCATCTTAGTGTCCACTGTTAACTTGGTAACTCTTAAACTCGTCTCAACACCAATATCTGGCACCCGATGCCGTCGCCCTCGCCCTCGTTCTAGTGATTTTTACATCATTAGAATCCACCGTTGCCGACAGGTGGTCGATACGAGCCCTAGTCTCCGCTCTTGGCGAGTTCTTCTAGTCCATGTATTGATGTCCTTCAACTTGGAAAGGAAAGGCGCTGCCTATGATCTGGTACGCGGCCCTGAAGCACCTGCAAGTACGAGTGCGAGGCAGTAATAAGAGGTGTGCACTATTGCGGCTCGTTTGATGAGAAGTGCTCCGGTCAGCCGGCTAATTCTAAAGAATCTTTAATCACCAAAATTGACTACTATTCTTCAGACCATCCTGCGGTCCGACCTCAAATGTTGATATTCTCTTCCTTGTCGTCCATTCTTGAAATGATTTCTCAATTGCTATAAAGAGGCGAGCGAGGCTCGGCAAACGCCTTAATAGAAACACAAGTAGTTAACGCTGAGCGCTACACTATGGAGACCTACATGCTCAAAAGCCACTATCGTTCGATTGAGCTTCGGCTACGGCCATGACATCGTCGAAACTCGCACTGAACAGCTACTTGATTTTGCTCTCTGCAGAAGCTTTATCCTATGAGGATTGAGGGTCTGAGGATTGAAATATAGTGCAGCTCAACACGACTTACGGTGGATTTGAAGTGCTCCAACGGTTGTCCCACTTAGAAGACTGTCAGTTACGCCATCTCGTGAAGCCATAATCCAACAAGGCTCACTTCGGGACATCAACACTCACCTAGTCAAGGCCATCGTGAGCCAGAGGCTACTGGAGGGTGCTGGCTTCCTCGAGTGTATAGTTCATGCTGTCCGGAATTATGCGAAGATGCCAAGTGTACTGGTCGATAGGCAGAGATATTCTGGGAAGGGGGAGATTGAGAGAGAATGGCTTATTTGAGAGATTGTAGGTGTTGGTTTGTAAGCCTGTTGAGCTCGCGAGGATATTGATACCAAGGTATGTAACTGAGGTACGGCGCTTGTTGCGATTCTTCCATACATGAGCTTGGATGCTAACTCGGTTTGCGCGTTCCTTTCTTTTCTACGCTGGCTCGATGATCGTCGCCCACTGTATTGATGTCAGAATTTATAGTGCGTATCGCGTCTCTGAAGACTTTGCCCTCAATTGACTCTATCGATTCTTCGAATCCACTTCAGAAAATGTGGATCGCCCGACTTGTGATTTGCCACATGCTGGTCCCGACCATACAGCCGACATTAGTTCCAATGATTTTCTCATGGCCGGACTCAAAATGGTCAGAGAGTTAAGAGACCTTACGGTCTTCACGCAAGAGATCGAGAGCTAAACTGATTGGAATCGACTAAACAAGTACCTGGAGTTGAGTTAAAAATGGTATGTGGTCCCCAACATGACTCGTTGGATTTTGCGGGATGCATCTGACTGAACCTAACAATACGATCGATGATTCTGTCACTGTCGTCGCTCTCTATCGACCGTCATCCGATGCGTCCAATTGGAGACGTGACGTCGATGATGACTGTTAGGAACTTCATGGCAGAGCAACCCCGAATGTGTCGGCGATCCATTAGATATGGTTTTCAACAGAACTCATTAGAGGGAACCGAAGACAGCTGACCGCCCTCATAAAAGCCCTGCGTCCTCGATTCTCCCACAATGCAACCCATGATGAATCCTCTTCCAGATTCATCTGTACTTCTAGCCTATGCCTTAGCTGCTATTTTCGTTGTTCGCGCTCTTCAAACCTACAAGCGGCAGCGATCGGACAATCCTAACGGTCTACCGCTTCCTCCTGGTCCAAAAGGCTTACCTCTGATCGGAAACTTCTTTGATCTTCCGACATACAAGCTTTGGCTTGTATATGATTCCTGGATCAAGAAGTATGGTATGCTAAAACAATACGCTATAGATGACAGGCCGCACTCTAACCTGTGTTTGTGTAGGTGATATGGTGTATTTGAGGGTCTTTGGCTTAGGATTCCTCATTCTGGGGAGTATGGAACGGATCAATGATATCTTCGAGAAACGAGGAAATATATACTTGGCCAGACCATCACTGCCTATGATCATGGATCTGAACGCCGTCATCGCCGCCTCGCTCACCGGAGGTGTGGTATTAAAAAAAAGTTCATCTTCGAAGAGCATGCGATGGGACTTTGCTCTAGTATTCACTCCACCTCGTAAAGCGCATCGTCAACAATGGCGAACCTTCCATACGCATTTCAACCAGAGCGTTGCTCATATGCACCAGCCTACCCAGATATTCATCACGCGAAATCTGTTAAAGAGGCTTCTGCAGTCTCCCGATGAATATTGGAGCTCCGTTCGTCTGTGAGTCTGACCATCCCATTCATTCCTGAGGATAACCAGAACGTGCTGTAGATGTCTTGCTGCTGCGATTCTCAAAGTCACCTATGGCATCGGGTTTGACAACTGGAATCATGAATACGCGCGGAACCTTGAAGAGTTTCTCAGAGTGCTTTTCGAAGCTTCAATTCCTGGGAAAAATCTCGTTGATTTCGTTCCCCTTATGAAGTATATTCCCAGTTGGGTTCCTGGGGCCGGATGGAAACGGCAGACGGAGTACTGCCGAGATCTACTCGTTAAGGTGAAGAATGATCCTTATGAGCAGGTCAAGAAAGAATTGGTATGAGATTTTCCATTTGATTTCCATCGTACCAATGAGCTGATCAGGCTCTTAGAGTGAAGGGAAGCCTGTCCCATCAATCTGTATGCAGTTCATAGAAGCGTTACCTAAAGCCGGAACACCTGAAAGGGTAGAGGAGGAGACACTCGCAAAGAACATCCTTACCCAAGCTTCCTTTGGTACGTAAAGTCGAAGACCAAGATTTGCTCAATTCAGTGACCGAGTTAGTCTCAAGATTAACGGGTCAATCGCAGCTATGATACTGTTAGCCGACTTCGTTGTTTAGTCAAGCTCCGTGCTTTCTTTACCCGTGTAACGATGACTTACAACAATTCCCTCACAACTAAGCCCATTTTTGTTTCGTATTTCATCCAATTGATCGCTATTCTGGTGTTTGCGAGGCTGATCACGATAGCGCCAGCTTCAACTCCTAACGCTTACCTGCATTCTGGCGTCACGGCGTAGTCTGGCGTGATACAGCCCTCACTGTGCCCTTTGAATGTATTTGACCAGAGTTAACGACGACACTAAGTACTGTGAGCCACCAGGCGAACGCCGCGCGAAAGCCGAGGCAATGATGGATAAATACACATAAATAACGCGCTTACCCCTCGGCTTCTGAGATGATAGCCACGGATCAAAATGGCCAGTCGACAAACGAGAGTTGTACGTAAACATCGAAGCTCTCTGCTTCCAGCCCAAACGGATGAAGCGAGGCGTCTCTCCCCTATTGGATTAGTCGTTGTTGATCAGCAACTTCGGAGCAAGCTACTTTTGATCAAGTCAGGCGCGTTGACTCAGAAAAGGAGGGAAAACTCAACCTCGTTTTCTGAACATCTTCAGGGGTCAGCTTGATCTAGAGTCTTAATGCAAATAATCATTGCTCCTACAATTTCTAGCCTCTTTTTCGACATATAAGACTCAAACATAATGTCGGAAACCTACGAGTACAGACCAGCTTGGTAAAGAAAAACAATCGCTGAGAAGGAAAATCAAGAGAGTTCCAGAAGTGAAATTTCGATGYGAYTCGATATCTAGTGGCCMCCGCYCTTTCCACCGCGGTGGTCGCCGTGATCACCATGACCACCACCATGACCACCGTGCCCACCTTCATGTCCATCGTGCCCGCCACCATGTCCACCATGACCATGCCCACCTTCATGTCCACCATGTCCCCCCTCATGCCCACCTATTTCCCCCGTGGCCGCCGTGATTACCTTGTCCGTGGCCTCTGCCAACTGTCTCATCGCTTCCCTCAGCATCATCGCGAGGGTGCTTGCCGTTGTGGTGGTGGTGGTGGTGGTGCCCCTTCTTTCCCTTGTGACGACGATCAGCGTCGTCGGCCTCAGCCTCATCGCGAGGGTGCTTGCCCCCGTGGTGATGATGCTCTTTGCCGCTGTGGTGATGGTGCTCCTTGCCCTTGTGACGTTTGTCGTCGACATCGGTCTCAGTGTCGTCTCGACGATGATGAGGTTTTCCAGGATGACCACCAGGATGACCACCAGGATGACCGTTGTGATTGCCACCAGGGTGGCCGCCGTGCTCTCCAGGATGGCCGTTGGGGTGACCGCCGTGATTTCCTCCAGGGTGAGGAGCAGGGTGACCGCCATGGTTTCCTCCCGGGTGGCTGCCATGATTTTGTTCAGGGTGAGGGTTATGGGCTACACCTGCAGGTGCAGCAGCAACCAATGCAGTAAGGGTGCAAGCAAGGAGAACGAGGGATTTGAAGAACTTCATCGTCTAGGTCAACTAGGAGTCAGCATTGCCGGTAATGGTACCAAAATAGCCATTCACATACTCAATGCAGATTTTGATCAGGAAAAGAACTTGATGAGAGTATGAGCGGGTGAGAGCGAGTTCAAGACTCAACCAGACGACAACTAGGAAGTTTCTGGATGCTGAAAAAAATCTGGGGTATTGGTGGTGGTTTTATACCTTTTCAAAGACGATTTTCTGAAATTTGCGAGTCAATATCCTGAAAGTAAAGCGATCCATTCACGAAAATAGAACAGACACTCACAATCCCGATCATTAGAGTTTACGACTCCCTAATTGCGCAGCAAGTTCTGCCGTTGACGATCTCGTCAATTCAATGACAAATTTGCCTCGAGACGGCCGTGCGGCGACATTAACAAGGTTTAGTATGGCTGTCGCAATTGATTTTGGAAATGACGGAAGCTGCTAACGATTTCGATATTGACAGGTAGACTCCAGGCTGTGCTGACCCGTGTCCTCAAGATATGGTCTATGGTCGCATTACGAGGCCTAGTGGCAGTAAATAAACATATATCGAGTTGTCTCTCAACCCTCTACTCAATGCCCGAGTGGGGACAAGCTACTCATCACCATGTTTGAACTTGATGCCCAGCGACATCTCGCATATAAGAGTTATAAATACATACTGTGGCCAACTTAAACTCGTCACGAGTTCAGAACGATCGACCTGATTAGGCTACCAATCTCCGCTGGTGTTGCGGTAATAAAATCCCCTTGAGCCCGCATGCCACATCCCGGCTGGCAAGTCTGTGCCAAAACGATCGTATACGGCAACGTGTTTAAGTTCACCTTGATCGCCAAAAATAGATCCGGCTATTTGTAGAGACTCGAATTCATTGAGCGTCGCGCTAGCATTTACTGTCTTCGTTAAGCTCAGGCTCTAGACACACGAAGGCAGTGTGTAGGCTTCTAGTGCTGTTCCTGGGTTTTAATATGCTGCGATGACTTTTATGAAGCCGATCATGCCGACCAGCACACGTAGCCATTTGGATGGTTGAACAATGGGGTCAAGCTTTCGTTGCTCCCTATCTGGCGTGGTGTGGAATCGGAAAGGGCTTTCGACCGTAAGCTTCAATGCAGACAATATCCAAGTCTAACTCTCTAATCACAGCGTTGTTATAACTAAGCGCTCTTGATTGCAAGATTCTTTGCTTGTATAGAATAATGAGCCAGAAATAGACTCGTTATTTTAGGCAACGGGAACCCCTCTTTGAAGCTGTAAGCTTTCTTCTATGTTATTTACGAGACGAACGTTGATGATAATTTTCGTTTTTCGAAGACACCCTCAAAACATCTGTGTCCTTTCCTTCAAGTTCATCGAATTCCCTTTGTTAATGTATTTAAGCTAGGACAGTGGCGTTGAGTGTTGCGTTGCAATCGGCAGGAGCGTTTGACCAATTCAAGAAGAGAAGGAAGGGAGCAGGCAAACATCTCGCGAACCAAAACGAGGATTCTCTTTGATCAAAATGTATGTTCATTTCAGGTATGCGCTGTAACGAGGTATGTACATATTTTCCAGAACTCATCTCATGCTTGGTGTTCCGTGACATCATTTCGAGGCCCCATGTACCGCGCACGATGCAAGGTGCCTTTTCCGCAGTTGATCAAGCTTCCCCCTGTTTCTGAATTGTACTTGACTTTGCAGGAAACTCAGCAAGCTGGATGTGGGGACCCTCCGGTGTCAAAGTTCTAGCACTGCATAATCATCTACCAGGAGATGACTAATTCTTCATTTGAAACTGGACTCGGGCCTAGGCTTGATGGTGGAGAAGTATCGGGCGTTCATTCTATGTACTAGATTGCTCTGTTGGGGTCAATGTGTCTTCTGATGCACCGATGATGACCGTTAATCCTTGCTAATGTGCGCTCAGCCTTGCTCACCGCCCGTAAGTCGAGTAAGCGCCACTTATGTGCATGAAGCACGATTGACTGGTCAGTCCGATCGGACAACTCGGACAATGCACAAAGCCGAGGCGAATTCTCCATAAGGATGCACACGAGGCGCCAGTTACCGTACCGTACAGTAAACAAAAGAAGCTCAAGGATATGTACTGCCAATGGTGAGAGTGAGGCCAAGTACAAACATGATTCAAGGTCTCCCAGAT